>VXAY01004756.1:1607347-1629131 GCA_013399855.1 Oxyruncus cristatus | reverse complement strand
TTTTTGTTCCCCCCCCCCCCCCGAGTTTCTTGTACCTGAGGATTAATTTTTCAACTCTGGTGTAGTTTAGAAAAACGAATTCTGACGAGGACAGAGGTGGAGAAAGGGAATGAAGCAGATACAAAAGTTTTTAGCTTCTTCATCCTATCTGAGTGAGGACTGAGAAGTTGTGCTCTAACTTAAATGGACTTTGGGATATGGATTTATCACCAGGGAAGAGAAAGATGTTAAAATTAGAGGCAGTGGTGCACATTCATCCTATTCCTGTCCAACTGTGGGAAGTTTTGGATCAGCGCTTCCTTAGTACAGGAGTAACACTCAGCTGTGTGGCTTTTGCAAGGGCAAGAAGAAGAGATCCTTCTGATCATATTTCTACCTTTTCTGGACTAACTAAGAGCAGCAGAAACTCAGTTAGAGATGGTCACTACTTGGGTTGCTGTCAAGGTTATTATAAGTTTTGTTTACTGGTTGCCCAGAGAAGCTGTGGCTGCCCCTGGATCCCTGGAAGTGCCCAAGGCCAGGTTGGACAGGTCTTGGAGCAAACTGGGCTGGTGGAAGGTGTCCCTGCCCATGGCAGAGGGTTGGAATGAGATGGCCTTGAAGATCCCTCCCACCCAAACCATTCTCTGATACCACTGATGATTCAAATTGGAGATCACGAAGTGGAAAGAGAGAGGAGTGGGGGGAAAAAAAAAAAAAGGTGTTACCAAATTCTCCTTTTATCCTCCATGAAATTTTTCCTGGTCCCAGCCCAGGGATTCTATCCCAAATTGGGGTAATAGATATATATTGTTACTTGAAACAACTAAATGAACATTTAACTGCCCGGGAGCTTTTATCTGTGTGTTGTTACAAAGGTATAAACACCCTTTAATGATGAGTTGGAGTTAATGGCCCTGAGCTGAGCTTTGAGCCAGCACCCCCTCCCAGATGGTCGTTAATCCTCAGATCCTCTGTACATTGCTCATTACTGCTTAAAGACAATATTTTGCAGCTTTTTAAAAGATTCTATGCTGCAGTTCCTTTAGGACACTTGTTATTCTGCTTCCAAGAAGGTGTCTGACATGGCAAAAAAGGTGCTTTATTGCACCCCAGTAGCCCCTGTGACTGCTGAGCTGGAGCTGAGGTTTACAAAGCAGGACAGCTTTTAAAAAAACATGTATACATAATATTGCATACATAATAGATGGGGAATGGTTCCAAAACAATCTATTGCATAATTACCTAATTAATACAATCTGTAATAATTAAAAATCCTTTGGAGAATTTGTAAAAAACATTTTTGCCATGCGTGTGTCATAGATAATTTTTAGACTCGGTGTCTCAGCTGTTTGCTTTTCCTTTTTCTTTTTTTTTTTTTTTTTTTTTTTTTTGGTCTTTCAAATTGCCAACAGTATTATTGCTGCTTTGTGGCCCAGGCACTTAACAAATTTCATTTCTCAAATGGAAGGGACCGAATTTTCTCCCCAGAAGTGCAGTTCACAGGCAAGGGCAGCGTTCAGCACACTAACTTTTCTTTTGCAGAGAGACAAACACAAAAGGCAGGTTTAAATAAGTGTATTTCAAGGGCTTTTTTCAACTGTTGGGAAGAGTTAATAAAGGAAAATAAAAATTTCAAACCAACAAAAATTGCTTTGGGCTCCACTTTTAAATCAAGACAGAAAAATTGATTTTGCAGATGCATTATAACCCTACTCATCTCAAAATGGTCCCACAGTGCAATTGTATCAGTGGTGCTTATTTATATTTATATCTGTATCTGGCAGATATTCTGTAGCATTATATAAACCTCTGCTTCTGGAAGTATCAACTACATGGCCTGGGGTGACTCCTCTTTGTGTGTTTGAGATGTACAGGCAGGACGTGAGGTCTGGGCCCAGAATTGCTTTTAACTTCCCTGGAAGTGTCCAAGGCCAGGTTGGACGGGGCTTGGAACAGCCTGGGCTGGTGGAAGGTGTCCCTGCCCATGGCAAAAGATGGACTGGATGAGCTTTAAGATCCCTCCCAACCCAAACCATCCTGGGCTTCTGTGTCTCTATTGAGCAGAGCAGCCCTGCAGCCGAGCACAGGAGCAGCATTTGCCCCCCCAGATGCACCATTTCAGGGCACTTCTCCTTTCTCTGTCTCTAAGACAGCATGGGAAAGCTTTTTATTTCCCTTTACATTTTCTTCTTTTTAAAGAACCCAAACAGGCATCACAAGGAAAGGGGAATGATGAAATCTGCACTGTCCTGGACAACCCCACTGCCTGCAGCTGATGCCAGGGCTAAAAGCAGAAGCTTTTTCCTCATTTTTTCCCTCTCTCTGATACCTAAAATGAAATGGTTTTGGTTAGTTAAATGTGGCTGAAAAGACTCTGTCTACAAACACCTTAATATCAGGGAATTCCTGGGTCGGAGCGTGGGGAGGCCCTGGCACAGGTTGCCCAGAGAAGCTGTGGCTGCCCCTGGATCCCTGGAAGTGTCCAAGGCCAGGTTGGACGGGGCTTGGAGCAACCTGGGCTGGTGGAAGGTGTCCCTGCCCGTGGCAGGGGGTGGAACAAGATGATCTTTAAGGTCCCTTCCAACTCAAACCCTCCTGCGATTCTATAATTATTTATAATTGGGACACCCCGAGATGTGTAACCGTGACTTTATTATTACCAAACCATCGTGAATTCAGCAGTCAGGCAGCAAAACCTGCAGACCCACAATTTGTGCCATTAAATCCCACACTGGCTCCTTGTCTGGGTGAGAAGTTTTCTTTGAATAAATGATTAAACCTAGTGGACAGCATTAAGTGTGTGGTCAATGCAGGAGGTGCTCAATGAATAATTATTAGAAAATAAAGGATTTTTGCTTTATCGAAGTGTGGGGTTGCATCTAATTGATTCTTAATTGTGAAATCCATTTTTCACCTCAAAAGAGCCACTAACAGTTTTGTCAGCTGGGTTTGTTATTTAGCTTTGCGGGAGCTGGAGTCTTTAATACCTGAAATGAAGAGATTCATCTTCCTATACTTCTGGTTTTTAGAAATCCATCAGGGAATTTACCAGGGGAAGCAGACTGGAGGATTTGCCTTTTGGGTTCATTTGTGGTCATTGCACACCAGCTGGTGGAAAGTAATCCCCAAAATAACAAAGCAAAGAGTGAGGGTTCCATCCAAAATCCCATTCTTTTGCATCATAGCAGAAAGCAGGCTGTGAATGACTGAGGATGATGTTGTGTCAGTGACAATGTTGTTGGGTTTATTCAATGTTAGTAAAACTGTGGTGGAAAAATATAAAGGGGAGATTCTGAAGTATGGAGTCCTGGAGGAGGTTTTGGGTTTATTTTTGGTTTCCTGAGGCTTCTCCTGGGTGCTGGCTGACATGTGCTCTCTCTGGGGGGTGTCCTTGGCTTGTCAACTCAGCACATCGACATTTCCTTTCTGGAGATCACCTGTAACTCAGAGATGTAACTGAATTTGGGCTTTTTCTGGTGTAACTGTCTTTCCAGAGCAAAGTGGTATTTTGCAACCTCCCTGATCAAAGTGCATGAACATCTATTTTGGACTCGAAGTCGATAAACAAGGATGGAAAATCAGCCCCCAAACCATGGGACTGTGGTTCTCTGGCCACCTCTTCCCTGCACGAGGACTGTGAGGAAATCCCCCTCTCCCAGTGCCACTGTCACTCTCCCCGTGACAAACTCTGCTCATATTTTTGACAGCAGGGTTCAGGCAAGCAAAGGAGCTGTTGTGGTCTCCCCATGCACCTAGGAGATTTAATTCTGGCTCCAGAGGTTAAGTAACTTCTTGATTTTTTTTTTTTTTTAAATTTTTTTAATAACCCAGCCAACTAAAAAACTTCTTTTTTTTTTAAGTTTNGAGGTTAAGTAACTTCTTGATTTTTTTTTTTTTTAATTTTTTTTAATAACCCAGGCAACTAAAATACTTCTTTTTTTTTTTAATGTTTATTTTGCAATCTCTGAATCATATGAGCAGCCCAAGGATATACATTTTGCAAATCAAACTGGATTATTATTAGTCTTGGCTACTTCAGCATGGGGAATAAAGGAGGAAATAATATTCTATGCATGTTTTGCAGACCAGTTGCAGTTTAGCAACTTCTCAAATACGCACCGAGGAAGGTGGTGACCACGTGAAGTAGTTTCTTGTGCACAGAGTGGTTCTCATAAGCAATAACTTCGAGTGACCTGAAATGCCGCTTCTGGTCCACAAAATAAAATACTAAAACAGAAACCAAACCATATTTGGGGTTTAGATGAAAAGGAAAACATATATTTCTATAACTTGTTAAATTTTTTTTCCCCCACTGGCAGGAGATTTCTTGAGAGAAATTGTGCCAGCAAATTAGCATTTCCAGTGCTTTAATATACATTCCTGGAGGTATCCTTTTCCAGTGAGAGCACTTCTGGGAATGACAGGAGCATTCTTGGTATTACTCCAGCTGTCTGGCAGGGAGGTGTGCTCAGCATCACTTGCCTTTCAGTGGTTGTTGGAGGACACCTGTGTCTTATTTGCTGTGTTATACCTTGGAAGTTTTGACTCTTTAAAAGGATAACACGCCTGCCAGGCGGATCTTGGGAACCTGCCACAGCTCAGCTGCCAACCTGTAACTCCTCCTGAAGTCGCCACTCAGGTGTCACGGATCACTTCCAGTAATTTTTTTTGATGGCCATAATATGGCCATGACTAATGTTGTTCTTGCTGCACTCTTGGGTTTGTTTCCATGTGTCTTTCCAAACAGTTGCGCTAATTCAAAATGAGCAGTGGCTGTTGAAATCGTCCGTGACCTGGTGGGGCGAGAGGAGGTAGCACATCATCTGAAAGGCTACAGTATGTTTTGTGACATCATCGTGACATGATGTAAAACATCATGTGGCAGCTCTTGGTGCGCAGGTGTCATTACATTTTGCATCAAAATGCTGCAAATGTCTTCTGCCAGTTCCTTAATTGCCTCGTGTTCCTGTGTGGGAACCTGCATCGCCCTCACCTTGGTGACACGTAGAGGGATGAACTCCATGGTGCTTCTGCCCTCATAGGCAAGGCCACCCTGTGCCACGCCAGCTAAAGCTGCAGCTCAGAGGAGACACAACTCCACTCTGATTTGTGGCATTATCTTGGCTGGTTTTGACTCCCCGGTGATTTCATAATGATCAAAGATGAGAGAGTTGGGATTGTTCAGTCCGGAGAAGAAAAAGCTTTGGGGTGACCTAATTGTGGTTTTCCAGTACCTGAAGGAGCTACAACAAAGATGGAGGGAGACTATTTACAAGGCTCTGGAGGGACAGGACAAGGGGCAGTGGCTTCAGACTGACTGAGAGTAGGTTTAGATTGGATATGAGGTGGAAATCCTTGGCTGTCAGGGTGGGGAGGCCCTGGCACACGTTGCCCAGAGAAGCTGTGGCTGCCTCTGAATCCCTGGAAGTGTCCAAGGCCAGGCTGGACGGGGCTTGGGGCAACCTGGTCTCCTAGCCCGTGTGTCCTGCCCATGGAAGGGGAGTTGGAACTAAATGATCTTTAAGGTCCCTTCATATCCAAACCTTTCTATGATTCTGTGATATTTAAAGGCTTAAGGGCTGCTCTCTGTGCTGGAAAGCCTTCTACTGGTCCCAGCTTTATCCACTGCCAACTCTGATTCAGGAATTAGAGCCAGGTTCTGAAAGTTGAATGAAATTAGCTCATATGACAGTTTTTTAAGGCCTTGGACCCAGTGATCAGCATGTCCAGTGGGGAGGGGAATAACCTTCATCTGGACTGGAGGGGTGTCGTGGTAGGACTTAGGTCTTGCTCCTGCAAACTGCTGGTAAAGTTGGTAAAGTTCCTGTGAGAAATCTGAGAAAATGAGGCTCTGAATAATGATACTTTGGCATGCAAGGAAAGAAGTTCATATCCGGTAGTGATAAGTAGTGATAAGTAAGTTATCACAGTAGTGATAAGTAAGGTTATAAAAAAAAAAAAATGGGTGGGTGGGCAAAGGAATTGTACTAAGGAAGCTGTAGGTCTGATTATTCTTCCTAGTGCTTTTTTCCCCACATTGTCTACAACTGAACCAGAAATTTACTACTTAAATTTTAGAGTTATCTGAACTTTTAAATCATACTGACTGCTTGGGCTGTACTTTTTTTTTTTGTTTGTTTGTTGGTTTGGTTTGTTGTTGTAATTTCTGCTCCCGCCTAGAAATACAGTTTTACTTGTTGCACAGAGTTTGTCCACCAAAATGCTTGGCAGTGCAGCCAGATTTTCATTTGTACTCAGTCCTGTTGCACGTCACCGTCTGAAAGGTCTTTTCCAACCTAAAGGGTTCTGCGATTCTGTGCCCTGTAGCACTCAGTTGGCTTGGGCTGGGAGTGGGAGCTGCTGCCTCCTCTGGCACAGCTCAGAGCTCTCTTCGAACTTCCTTCAGTCCAGCAGACACACAAAAAGCTGTGAAAGTGCTTTTCTCTGAAGCAATCATTGCGTCAACCGCGGGAAGTGCATCTTTAATACACAAAGCAACCCCCCTGACCCTCCAGCAAAACTATTCCCCAGTTTCTACCTTTGCGTAAAGTTGAAATACTTGACTTGGCCAGTTCTAAGCTTTAAAGGAATAAAGTCCAACATCCCTCATTATGATTTACCGGAAATCTTTCCCGTCTAAAATCAGTCTGGGCTATCAAGGACTCAACCTGAAGCAACTAGAGTGTTACATATGGATCAAATACAGCCCATAAATAACCAGTGCTGGCTTTCTGTTATTACTGAAAATTTACAATTACAGTCCATTTGCACAGTGCTTTCTTCTGTGATTATCCCATGGAAATTTGTGATAACTATCAGTAGAGCTTACATTTAAACTTTTATTTTGAAGCATGAGAACAAGATAAGCTCTTGGAGAATTTTACAGGTGTTAGGAAAATTGGTTAAGGAATTATCATCGGTATTTTCTGATTCATGTTGTTACCCACCCTTTTTCCTTGAGTGGGAGCGCTTTGCTGGTACCTTTTGATAAGAGTTTTCAGGTGATTAGAAATCTATGACTCCTTGCACTTTTCCCTTTAAAAACATGTACATTTAGGACAATTTATTATTTGGATTGTTTCATACATGGGGCTTTATGAAAATCACTTTCTTGGGTTTGAAACCTCTGATTCAAGCTTGAATCACTCTTATGCTTCTGGATAAATCACCTCTTCAGGTTTTGCTTAATTTTCCCCTCTCACTCCTCCCCGGTCCTCTAAAAATACTTTTAAGGAAAAACTTTGAGGTGGTGTTTTCCCCCTTCCGTAAATGGTGTGATGGAGCAGAAACTTGTGGAGAAAACAAAGTCCTGAAACCTCAGACAAATGTGAGTAAAAATAAATGACCAAAAAAGAAGCGAGGTGTGAAGTAGGTAAATTTTAAGTAGCTCTGGAATACTGGTGCCTGGTACATTGGTTGCAGATGACACGATTCGTATACTTTTACTGCACACAAAGTTTATTTTGCAAATTACGGATCCTTTGATACCACTGGGATGGGGGCTTTGGGAATCCCTGAGATATTAGATGGAGGCAAAGGAACCGGGCAGTGAACACCAGTGCCAGGGGCGTACACTGAAGGGTTTGATTTTGGTCAGGGACTAGATTTTAGCCTTCATTTTAGGAGATATTTAATACAAGAAAATCTTCCTGATAATTTGTTAACGGTGTGCAATGGAGCGCTGTTTAATTTAATGCCAAATAAGCTGGACAAGGGAAAGTTCAGCAGGGCAAGTGCACTTGGGATGCTTTATAATTTGCTCCTTAAATAAGGGTGAGGCGGCTGGACTCCGAATGTCAGGCTTCCCAAAGGAGGAATCACTGCATCTGGATACGTGAGGAACTATGATGTCAGGCAATCCACAACCCCAAAACAACTGGACATAAATCTTCAGCAAGGTACCCTCTTCTTTGGATAAATATAAGCAGGGTGAAAGGTCTTTCCTAAGGAGAAATGGGATGAGCTTAAAGTGACACAATGTTGAGTCTGGAGACACCAGAATTGCTGGGGAAAGGGAGGGATGTGTTGTGAAGGGAAGCCAAAATTCGTTTTAACAACAAACGCAGGCTAAAAGGTAAGATGGAGATGGTCATTTATCCAAAGATTCCAATGAAATGTGTCCAGTTTTGTTGACTTTAGGTCTGGTATTATCAATTTGGCCATTTGACCTCTATTCTTTATGTTCAGCGAGGGCTGCCTGCCATCACTTTTATGGGAACATCCCTAAGAGAGACAGTCACTGATCTGTTGTTTCTCAGGAAAACACCCAAAAAACCCTCAAAACACAAACAAACCCAAACGAAAATGTCCTCCTGTTACAAAAATAAGTATATATATATGAAAATGAAAGCCCAATATGCTCAAAAATGCTGTTGGAGTGATTGATGCTCATCTGAAAAAGTCAGCGAGAACGGTGGTACCCAAAACTTGCAGTGAAAGTCACAGAATGCTGTGGACACACAAACTGCACAAATAAATTAATATCACAAATACAAATTTGCATTTAAATTGGGAACTGAGCAAAGGCTTGTCAGTTAAACGGGTCAGAGAGCCTCTGGCTTTGGGCAGTTTGATGTCCAGGATGCTTCATGCTAAACTTCCGTGAGCCAAGTTTAATTTAAGACGTGGTTCTCTGTGAAAATGAAAGCTTTTCCTGGAACTCTTAGAGGGAGGTATTTTTCATGTGTGTTCATTTGTAGGTGTCTAATTTTATTCTGCATAAATTTGCTGTGAATTTGACCACAGCCACCAGCTGGAGTTGAGTTAGGCCAGTGCTGATCGTTTCAATTGTCTGCTCAAAATACCTTTGTTGAAGAAATTAGGGGTGTAAATACCTCCCAGGATGAAGCAAGAGGGAAAGTGATAGGGGTGGAAACAGAAACAAAATCAGGGATATGACAGAAGAAATCTGGAATTGAAATCCTGACACAGAACCCTTTAGGGCAACTGCCCCACCTTAGAACTGTTTTCTTTCAGGAATTTTTTAACAAAACATTTTTTCTTAGGGACATTATAACTTCTTTCACCTGGTCAACATATTAAAGGTACATTTCACTCCTTCCACACATCAGAAATCTTGCACCTCCCGCCTCCAGACTTGCTTTCCCACCGATGAAACTCCCCTTCATCACTTTCTCATGCCCTTCTTGCACCACCTGAGGTTACCCAACATCCCTGGGACATTCCCACCCACCTCAGGAGATCCTGCCCATGTAGCCAGTAAAGAGTTTCATTCTTAAAAATCAAACCCTTGAAACCAAGGGTTCCATCTCCCCAGACAGGGAAGCAATGCAAAGAGTAATGCCTGTACTGGAAAACAGGATTTTACTGTCAGCACTTTTTTAGGCAGTGGCAGAAGTTTTGCTGAACCACTGAAAGGAACTAGCACTAACCAGAGGAAGAGGAGCAGAAAAATGCATCACAACAATCAAATCTGATTGTAATAAAAGCATTCAAGAGAATCTCTGCATCAGTTAAGCCAGAAAATATGTTTTTCTGAAACCACTTTAGGTGAGGAAATACTGAAAGTGCCAATAGTGTTCTCAGATGTGGAAAACCTACTGTTAAAAATGAACCCAGGTTTGCTAAAGGATCCCAAGAGCAGGGTACCTGTTGTTGCAGCACAAATTTGGCCCTTGTCACAACTATATTTCAGTGTTCTGTAAACCACTAGTGATCTGGTTTTCTTAAATTTGGACGAGTACTAGCAAAAGTTTTCTGAACCTAAATTAAAAAAAAAAAAAAAAAAAAAAAAATTAAACCAAAAAGATTGTATAGAAGAATTTGAAGGAAAAATTATTAGTAGGTTGTCTGTTCGGTGAGGATTACACCCTCTTTTTCTGGAACCACTCTAGGTGAGGAAATACTGAAAGTGCCAATAGTGTTCTCAGATGTGGAAAACCTACTGTTAAAAATGAGTTTTGCTAAAAGATCCCAAGAGCGGGATAACTGTTGTTGCAACACAATTAAGAAGGTTTTCCCTGGGTCACAACCATATTTTTATCTTCTCTAAACCCCTTTTCTTTTTGGAATTTCAGCAAGTTCTTACAAAAGCTTTCTGAGCCTAAATTAAAAATACAAACCAGTTAAAGCTAGAAGATTATATAGAAGAATTTGAAGGAAAAATTGAGGGAAACAGCCTTCCCTAATGATACACAGAATTTAATGGATACTGGTGGAGCTGGAATAAAGGGCAGCAGAGTTGCACACACCATTCCAGCATGGCTGGAGGTATGTTAAAGGAACAAACAAAATCCTGGCGCCAGCCAGGACAGAAACGAAGCACTTAGTCCAGCACAGGACATTAGACAGTCCAATAAAAGTCCATGGTTCACAGAACTGAAGGCAGCTGCAATCTCTAATAACATGAGTAGAGTCAAGGACCCTGCACCAGAGTTAATAAGCAGATCATTAGAGCCTCTGACCAAGGCAGTCTCCACACTGACCTAATCGAAATCCAGAATGAACATTATCCTAACGTGCATGATGAACCAATTAGCCCAGAGCTGGGCTGCTTCCACCTGCTCTACTATCTCAATTTAGAATGGTAAATTGAAACCAAAAAGGGATGAGAGAACATGTCAGAGGTTGTTTAACATGGGAAGATGGCACAGACTTTAAGGAAAGCGGGTTCCTCTGTGGCTGCAGCTCAGTGCTGCCAAACAGACCCGTTCTTTTATAGATCCCTGTGCTCCCACTGAGATGGGATGGCCAGTCCCCAAAATAAAAGATGACTCATCTAAGACAGGGATGTAGATTAACAACTGTGATGCCTGAAGGTTCTGCTCTGTGGATCTCTAAATTTTCCTCCTTCCTGAGGATGTTTTCCATTTCCCTTCCCTTTCTCAGGGACAGTTGTGACCATCTGGGTCTAGGGGCAAATTCACAAAGGATTTGCTCGCTGTGCCGTGATGAGCAAAGGGCTCGTGGGAGAAGGGGAAGTCTGCCTGTGTCCTGCACCTCTGGGTGCCCATCAGGCAGGGCAGGATTTGAATGTTGTCTCCTGAAAAACCTGTGTGTTTTGTTCTGGTGTTCAGTTAGAAACCAGATTATAAATAATCTGGAAAGTGAGGTTTCTGTCTTGGTTTTCTGTCTCATATTCCTGGCTGCACTCTGGGGTGGTTTCAGTAAAAGGAGTGCGATTTACTCTTGCTAATTCTTAGCAATTCATTAACCAATGCACTGTATAAGGAAAGCGGAATGGAAAAGTGGGAAAATGTTGTCCAGGGTTTTACTGTGTAATGTAAGTTAAGAGTTGGCCTTTGCTACTTGAAGAAACATTTGGGTCCTTCCACCTGTTTGTGGATCCACCCATGAGCACCAGAGTTGGGTGTAACAGAGGTTTGAATAGTTCAGAGCTGGGTGGTTACCACTACTCCCACGTGCAGACAGATTTAAAAGGTCCTGACAGCTCAGTGCAGGAGATAAATACACAGGAACGTGGCAGAACTCAGCCTAAGTGTAACACACGTAATACTTCTTACTTTGTTTTAGGAAAATAGTTAGAAGGTAAAATAGTCCACAGTCCAGAACCGACCTGGAAAGACAGCTACCACGTAGTATTTTCAGCACCCAAACTGGCTACTAAGGGGACATTTCTGGATGAATCCTTTTAGTACCATTCAGTAAAGGGGAATTCCTTGCCTCTTTCCTAAAGTTATTTGTTGTTTCCCTTTTAGAGTAACTAAGGCTGTTTGGCTGTTTACACTCTGGGTTGGCAGGTTTTGTTCCTAATCTTTCTTTAGTTCTGGTTCAGTATTCATTTGGTAAACTTTTTATTCAAATACTGAAGGGTCTGTGCCAATCGCATGAGTTCCTGCTGAGTATAATCTAGATTATTGTGTCCCAGCTCACCCTGCACACACAACAGAGTTCATGTCAACTGCTTGATATTTGGTACCAATGAATGATCTAGTGGTAGATTATTATATATATTCTATATTATACTGATTTTTCAAAGCTGAAGTTTGCATCGTTCATAGATTTTACTGACAGCTGGGGAAAAGCACGGGAGGAACGGCCACAAACAAAAATATAATGAGACTGAAAATCTCATTCTTAGTACGTTGTTCTACATTTGAAGGGCAGATGTTCCCTGCTCTGCAAACTGCCCATGGCAGTGGCCTCTTGCCTCACACAGAGCTGCTGACTCCGTGATTTGCTGAGACTCTCGTGACTCTGCACGTTTGTTCCTTTTGTGGGTTCGGAGGACAGTTTGAGAATAAGATTCGACAAGAAGAAGTAGGAGAATTAAAGTCTGTAATGTGTCACTTCCGAAGTCCTGGTGCTCTGCAGCGCAGGTTTGGGTTTGGGGTGGGGGCTTGGAGGGGGGACAGAGGACCCTGAGCGCTCAGGGCTCTCCCAGCACAGGTGATCCATGTTGTCCCTGTTCCTGGAAGTCTGCTGAGGGACACGAGTACCAGGATGGCTGTGGAGGCTGACACGTGAAATAGGTGGTGAAGAACAGGGAGCACAAAGAGAGACTCCAAGCCCCCGAGTACACATACATATCCTGGAGTCCTGGCTTTAGCTGGGAAATGGGAAAGGTTTTAATTTAAAATTTGATTTAAGGGAGAGAGACTTTTTCATTAGCGTAGCAGTTACTCACTCAGTTGGGAGCTATTGGAAGAAATTAAAGTACATTTGGCAATCTATATGCTTCAAGCAGGAATGGGATCTATCTATCTATTTATCCACCTTTCTGCCTAATCACATAAATTCCATGATATCCAGGGTTACATTTTCCCTTTCCTCCACGGCTGCAAAATCTGACTGCCTGAAACCCCACTGAAAGGAGAAAGTTATTATCAATGTCAGCCAGTCTCTTAAGTTTTTTTTCTGCTGTTAACATAGGATGGGTTTTCTCTCGATCAGCTGACAAAACACACTGGAAAACATTTTCTTAACTTTTTTTTTTTTCTTTTTCCTTTCTTTCCAGTAATATTTTTCAGAGAGAACAAAAAAAAAAAAAAAGGAAACAGGCGCAAGGAAAGAAAAGTAAATCAAAAATTTAAGACAAAAACGAGGGGAGAGTGGTTTGGGGAAGTGTGTGTTGTGTACATAGGCCTGTTTTAATAAGCAGTTACCTCCTTTCTCAGAGAGCTTAGCATAAAGTTGTGTAAGTTGTGGGCTTTTTTTTTTTCCCCCTCTTTTGTCAAAAAAAATTATGAAAGTGTCGCTTTTCCTTTGCAGTTAATTCAGGAGAGATCCTCAATTCGAGCAGGGCACATTTTCATGCAAATACAGCAGCACAGTTTCCAGCCCCCTAATAGCTTCTTACAAATGATGTGCCATTACAACGAGGTTTATTTAAACAAATTTAATACATCTTTAATCAAGCTGGAGAGCATTTTCAAAGGTCACGCTCCAAATCAGGATCACTGTTCAGAGCTTATCAAAGTATTAGCTTAAGGGGGAGGGAGAATTATTTCTTGGACAAGTAATTTTAGGCAAATCTTTATTTACATTTTTATTCAGTTATTAAATTTTATTCCTTTCCCTCCTCCTCCTAGTCTCCATTTATGAACCTATAAGAAAGTCTGTAAATGGAGCCATAAGCATATCACAGCAGTTACTATTTCCAGGGGCTATTCCTTTGAATCGAGAGGGCCCATAAAAGCAAGGATGAAGTCACTTTTTTCTTTTTCTTTTTTTTTTTCTTTTTTTTTTTTAAACACGAGCTCTGTGTATCCATTTCATCCAACAAGCTCTTGCTCGAGGATCTGATATTAGGATAAACACGTGAGATTATATTTGGAATTAAGAAAACAAGCTAAACCCAAATTTTGAGGATAACGGGCGTTTAAAGGTGCTTTGTGTGTTGGTGCTGCGAGAGGACAATTGTTGATGTTCGGTCATTAAAACTAATGGGAGCTGCACTAATGGACCACAGGAATCCACCCCCATTTCACACCTCTGGGATCTTTCGTTAGGTGTATATCCCTAAATAGGTCACAAAGGGTTTAACTGGTGCATAACCAGTTGTCTGTGCATGGGGTGGTGTCTCCAGTGTCCTCTCTTTTGCCACGTGCTCTTATTGCTCACCCTCGTGTGCATAAAACTCAGTCCTTTGGCCTCTGCTTTGCAGGAGGAACTAATGAGGCACCAGGATTAAAGGAGGGGTGAACCCTGTAAGCTCACAGGCAGAAAAAGCCCAGAGATTTTAATGCTCGTTAGGCTGAGGAGCCTTCAAACAGGGAGCTAAAGCTGGGCATCCGTGCAGATCATGCAAAGAGCTTGTGCAGGCTCTGTTAATTCTCTTTTTAAGGCTCACCTTGCAGCCAGGATTTGGGATAGGGTTAAAAAGCAGCTATGCTGAAGTACATTCCCAGGTACTCCTGGAAAGCTGGTTTTGCAAGGCACTGATTTGGCTGGAGCTCTGAAGAGCTGTTTTGTACCCAAGCCTTCAATCCTCACCAAGAAGTCTTTGGATCTAACACTTAATGGCATCCACAAGGCAAGGGGGTGTGCAAAATAAACGAAGTGTACTCGTATTACCAGGCTCTCACTGATTCGTGAACGTCTGGGTGTCCCTGGAGGTTTTGGCAGAACAGTTGTTGCTGAAATCTATAGGTGTCTTCAGGATTCTGTGACTGGAGAAAGCAAATGTTGCTATGTGATATTTAGGCAACAAAAATCCATATGATACAGGATAAAAAGGAGGGCAGTTACCTGGTGGGGGTCAGTACTGAAACAGCCAAATTCCTGTGTTCAACAGTTAGCTGTACACAACCATCCTCTGAAGAACAAAATATGCTGTCACATACTCTCAGGTACAATTTTAATATAATCTGTTGTGCTCTAACCCCCAGAAGTGCAGCATCTTATTTCTGGAAACCTGCCTTAATATGAGAGGAACGTGAATGTCTTTTGATCTGAGTTATTTAACAGTCACAGAATAATTTACCCAACAAAATTCTATTTTGTTTCAACTTCCAAATGACAGTTTTTCCACAGTGGTTATGGATTTTTACTTAGTGTTTTTTTCAGTAATCATGAACAGTTTTTCAGCTTTGGTTCCTATTTAACATTCACACTTTGTTGTTGGTGACATAAAGGATGTGATATTGTTTCCTTTCATTGCTCAGAAGGGCTTTTTAAGAAGGAGGACTTGAAGAAACTTTGAACTTCTGAGCAAGTTTATGGAGCAACAGCAGATCAGTAGAATTAGGAAGCATCAAAGGACATTTAACTGCCTGAAAAATTCTGGGCTTCTACTTTCTCCCCTGTCAATGGGACTGTGGATCCAAACCCCTTGGTTTCTGAGACTCTTACTTCATCTTCTCTTTTCTTCACACGGATTAAGCATCCCTTAGAGGGGGGGAAAAAAAAAACAACAAACAATGGAAAAAGGGGCTACTTCATGATATGTAATAACTTTATGTTGAATTTTATGTGGCATTCGGTTTGGTTGGTTGGGGATGGATTTACTTGGGAATCAGCTGCCAATGCAGGGAATTCAGTGGGGTGAACACTGGTACCCCATGACCCTCCTGTGGGAGGTGATGCACGAGCACAGGGGACTTCTAACAGTCCAGAGGTGGTGAAATAGGTGAAGAAATAAGTGGCAACTGCCAGGGGGAGCGTGGAAAGTTAATAAAGCTTGGTAAACCTTAGGATGGACTGAACGTGCCGACACCAAGCCAGAAAAAAAATGGTAAGGAGGAAAGGGCAGGGGGAAATATCTGCAGAAAGCACAACTTTTGGGGGCTGTACAGCTGGAAGTGAGCACATGAGGACATCAGATCACTGTGGGTAATCTCCAGTCGTATTTGCAACAGCACATCTCCACCCTGGGGAGAAAATGATAAAGGAGCACTTCAAACTCCTACACTTTTCCTTCCCACTGGACTTGTGCTGGTGGTGACCCCTTTGTCTGCAGTGAGAATCCACTTCCTTGCAAATCCATGTGTCACTTGAGCAATCCATAACTTTCCTTCTCTTGATAACTAACAATTTCTCAGAATTTCAGTATGAGCTCAGTCTTGCCTGTGACACTTTCTAAATGGCATGATTGGCATGTGGTTTTCTCTCATTTCATGTTTGTTCTGTGCTGGGTTTAGTTCCTTTTTTTTGTTGTTGTTGTTTTCAGCACTTTATGTGCTTGTTACTTGGAAATCGGTTCTCAGGAATGTTTTTGCTTGAACATTAATGTGCTGCTTGATCTCTTTTTGTTCCCAGCTCACAGCAGGGAGGGATCACTTGTGCTCATAGCAAGAGTTTTGTACCCCTGGTTTGACAGGCTGTGGTTCTTCCCAGTTTGGGAGTACGTATTAAAGTATTTCTGCTGCAAATATTTAATGTATGTGAAGCTCCTGCCACCATTTACAAAGTATGAGGAGGATAAAATATAAACGTAGGTTGGAAGTGAAGAAATTTTAATTCTAACCTCGTCCTTAAGGATGTGCAAAAAAGGGATAGTGATCAAACTCTAACTTGAGCACATTCCTGTGAAAATAAAATAAAATAAAAATAAACGACCACAATCTACAGTGTCAGTTTGCTCCAAGTTCCTCTTGGACTCAAACAATGGAAATATATTTGGTAAAGAGTAGAAATATTCAGTTTGGAGGTGTTTACTGCTGCATTATTTTCTGTTAAATTATATTTTTAAAAAGAAATAGGTTTAGAAAGATTGAAGTTCTGTGGAATACTCTGTTCTGAAATTCTCTAAATGAGTGGAGTATTCAATCAGTCTGAATCTGTTCTCATTTTGTATGTTCAAGAACCCGTGCTCAGCTTGGGGTAAAGACTTTTTTTTTTCAGGGCTCAAGATTTCAGGGTGAGAAAGCTTATTTTCCTTCCCTTTTGGTTTCTGTTTTATTAGAAATATCTAAATATAACAGCTTTATTCAGCTCAAGGTGACTGTCAACTGGTTAACTGGCTGTTAATCTCTGATCCTCTAAAGCAGCAAAGCACTTCATCCATCAGTGGTGATGTTTTCCTGCTTTTTTGCATCGGTGGGGTTACAGTTCTGTGACTGGGGTTTGAAGAAAGAGAATCTAATGGTACAAATGGCGCTGTGGGCACTCACTGGATGTGCACGAATCACGTCTTCCAGTGGGTTTATGTGAGTCTGACAGTATTGCTAAAATTCCCCTCCTTTTTTATGCCGTGTGACAAAATTTGATGCGAATTAACTGAGTCCCCTTTTGATCTTATTTCGCTTCTGTTAAATTAGGGGTGGGTTGAGCAGAAAAACAAACAGCACAGGACTGTTGACACTGGAAACCCTAAGGGTTCCTTTCCAGATAGACTTAGTTGGATCAGAGTAAATAGGTCAGCTGCTCTGCAAACTGCATCCAGGGCCTTCCAGGACTGTAGGACCCATCAGGCAGTCGATAATTTTGGCCAGATAGTGCCTTAATATGCTCTGGTAGAGCCAAGAAGACTCTTTTTCTCAGGAAATAACCACAATAGCAGAAATGTAATCACCCACATTTGTGCTCTGAGGGTAGTGTTCTGTCATGTACTGTGATAAATGCTGGACATGGATGCTGTAATGCTGTCATTTATTCCTTGTAATAACCCCAAGAAGTGATGGTTATTATTAACTGAAAGCTTTGAGTATCGCAGCAGAGAATTTTTTTAACAACTTCTAAAAAGTACAAAAGAGGAGAAGCAATAGTAATAAAAAAAAAAAAAGGGAAGTGCTCTTTGCAATTGTGATGTTAAATTTACACTGGAAATTCTGAAATTTAAAGGGTGAAAATTAATTTGCCAGTGCCAGTCAAAGTGTACTGCAGGACACAAAAAATAAAATGGGTATTTAACCAGGAAGAAAGCAACAGGAAATGAAAATACTGGATAAGATGGGAATATATACATTTTGATCGATGTAATAAGCACATGTATACCCCGAAATAATGATGACCTGGTAAAAAAAAGCAAAACCACCTCTGTAATATGATATTGATCTTGTAACAACGTTTTTTATGCTATTAGTGCCCTTGTATATCTTTTTTTGTGAAGTTCAGGTTTATAGCCTGTGCTATAATGGAAATTTTCAGGACTTTCTCCCAGTTTTTTTATTGTGAAAAGACTTCAGTCATTTTCCTCTTTCATCATACAACGCCAGAAATGAAGGAGAGAGAGAGATGGGGATGTAGAAGTGAGTTTTAGCATGTGAAAGTAAAGACTACATGTCATTATAAACCCAAGCAAACAGTGTTTATCATGGTTATAGTATTCAGGAATATTACACGTTTGGAGCTTCTGTCTGGTGGGTCAGAGAGAAGTTTTGGACGAACTCTGGGTTTGTCATGGAGGAGATCTGACATGCTGATGTTGGGATACCCATAGTCACATCGGTGCAGAAGGTGTTTCACAACTTGCAGGCTGCAGGGTTTGCTCTCCAACTTTTATAGCTTTGGGTCCTGTTCTGAATTCCCACAGTACCTCAGTGAGGAATTCTGGTAACGTTCACCCCACATATGTGAACGTCTGTCCTTCAAAAAAGGACACTTCTGCTTTTCTTCACGTCTCTTCCTGAAGGACAGAAACCAGTGGCTGTCCATCCGCCAACTGTGCTAATACAAAATAAAGAGTTTTTCATCAGATATTTGTGGTCCTACAGAGCAGTTCTAGTCCAAACAAAATGCAGTTTTTATTCCTGTAGCCCCACCAGTGATCTTGTGCCTCTTGCCCTGGCCCAAACCCATTTTGACAGTAACCCAGGATGTCCATGTTTTCTGTCCCAGTGCTGAGGTCCAGCCTCCACACTTGACCTAAGCTATACTCAGTTTCTCTCCCTGGAGTTGCACAGATTTGGGGGAAAGGTTCAGTTTCCATCAGCTTTTCCATATAGAGCTTCCCTACCCCCTCCTTACCACTTTAAATCTCTGGGCACATCACGTCTCTGCCCAAAATTTAGCGGACTCAGTTCCTGCAGTATTTTCTTCAGAAAGCTGCTGCTGCTTTTTTTACTCCTCTTTTTGACTCTACACAGATCTTGAGTTGCTGGGTATTTTTCATCCTAATCTCTAGTTTTGGAATGATAGGCCTGTTGCCTGTCTAGTGATAAGTATTGAATTTTCAAGATTGTGCTGGGAATAATTATTTCTTGAGAGCCTTTTTTTTTTTTTCCCCCTTGCAAATCTCTCACACATTATTTTCTCTCCCACCTGCTCCTCCTCCTAACATTGTGTGTCTAATATTTGTTCAGTGCCAAGCAGGATAACTTGTTCCTTCTCCCATCCTTCAGCTGAAAATCATTTTCTTGGTGGGATTTTGAGGTTCCATGGGTGGGATGTGCAACTTGTTTGCAAGTAAGTGGTGAGAGACAAAGGAAGCGAGGCAGGAGAAAATCCAGGTTGGATAGAGCTTGGAGCAACCTAGTCTAGGGGAAGGTGTGCCTGACCATGGTGGGGAGTTGGACTAGATGAGGTTTAAAGTCCCTTCCAACCCAAAACACTCTGTATTTCTGTGAATAAATAAACCAAAACCAAACTCTGTGTGCATTGATCACAAAAGAAAAAAAAAAGAGGTATTAAGTGCTTTAGTACTTGTCTGAAAGGAAACATTCCTGAATTTACAGTAGCAGTGCCAGCCTCAATAGGAGGTGAGGAAGAAACAACTCCAAACCTCCCTGATTTGCCAGGGTGGGACTTCTAGCCATGGAGAAAGCAGAGCCAGGAGAAGAGATAATCAGTAACATCCTTATTGCCTTCGAGTCAGTAGCAAAATGCTCTCTCAGTGGTGTGAATTTGTTCACCGAGGAGCTCAGGATCACACGCTGAGGCAGAGGATGTTAATAGACACGAGCAGGCCCACTCAGAAAATCTGTGTTCAGCCATCAGTGAATAAGGAAGGGAAAATTTGTCCTTAAATGCCTGGAAACTGGCTGGCTATAGCCTTCAGGAGTTAGTTGATGGAGGAAGAAAATACCCTTTGCTGTAACCATCCGTCCCACCTGAGACTCCTGAATGGTCTCACGGCCACAGACAGAGGTTGAGGAGACCTTTGAAGGGTTGCTGATGGAGGGAAGAAGTCAAAATCTGACTTCCCAGCCAGAGGGAGCGTGAGAGGCACCTCAGCAGCAGGAAAAAAAAGTGAGCCTGCGGAGGGAAATGAGGTGATTTGGAACAAGAGTAATTATTTTGAAAAAATCCCATTCACTCATGTTTTTATTATGGGGAGATGAGACAGGACGACCCAGGAGCGAGGAGTGACCCATCTGCCACTGCCCTCTCTCCGAGCTGGAGTTCCAGCTCCATGAGTCACTCCATGTTCCTGCGGGGAAATTGTCCCTGCTCTTACTGTATGTGGAGAAACATCCCAGTTTCCCACAGTTTAAATCAATCTCAGGTTTAAGTGAAGGTGCAGGCTTAAAAGTTATTACAGCTCCACTGTTCCCCTGATAAATTACATGAATAACATTTGAGACAATGCATTGTTAAATATTTATGTCTAGTACTATAGAACCAGAAAAAGCACAAGAACCCCTAGAAGAATAAATATATTTACCTAAATAAATTACTAAGACAAATATACTCCTATGTGCTCTGTACCAATAAACAGTAGGTATTCACTAAATTGTGGAATATAAATGGCTCATTTCCTCTAAATGTACACTGAAAGATCTATAACATGTTACACATTTCCTGTGCTTTGCATATATATTTCAATATTCATCATGAAAAGGCTTGCTTATGTGTCAATATACATTACTTTGCATACATTAAGAAAATATTTTTTTAATTTTGCCATTACAGATGTGCTTTGCTGGGTGGGGGGGGTGGTTAGTGGCGAAAGCTGGGCTTTATTTCATGATTAACCCTTTGGTGGCTCGTCCTGTTTTATCAACGTGACATTTGCACAAAATGAATTGCTTGCTTAGACACAGCTAACTAAATAAAAGCAGGCCAGAGCTGATAGTATGAAAAATGGATTTTCATTACTGTTTCATTGATTCTTGTAAATAAGGGCCTGAGGCCCGCTCCAAAAAGGCTGCAAACAGTAATAATTTAATCTGAGGTGACATAGACCAAAATGTATGTGGACAAAAATCATCCTTGAATATTAAACAACAGCCTCAAGACAGAGAAAAGTGTTGCAGGCGAATTTAAATGTATGCAGATCGGTGGGTAACATATTTAAAAACAGAAATTAAAGATTCCTGTCATAAATCACATTTGCTGCCATGGATATGCCTTGTTATGCTGGCGTTTAAGGAAACCTGAAAGGTTAAGGCAGTCGGTGCATTAAATCGTACAAGGATAATTAATACTTTTCTTGTGGCTATTTATAAGAAATGGAAAATATAGTTAGATCAGCTGTGGCACTGTAGTAATTTGAGGGGGAAGAAATGAAAGTATGAGTCAATAGTTTTAACTGGACAAATGTCAAGAGCTTAGTGATGCAGCGTCCTAATTTGGAGGCCTTTTAAAAGTTATATACGAAAAAAATGAGACAAAATAGTTTGTTCTCCTATTGCACATGTAACTTGTTTGCCTCTCAAACCTTATAACCGGTTTAATAAAAAGAATTGAAAATAATTTCTCCGATTGCAGCTTAAAAGGGGAAAAAAAAAAAAAATCGGATCAGTTCCATGGAAGCAAAACGTAAATCAACCCTCAACTCCAGAGCCATGAACTTTGTGTTTTCTTATACATCTTCTAATTAAAAAGGCCACTATATTTTGCTGTAAAATAGCCTGAAACTACGTGTAAGAACATTATTTCACTTGTAGTACTTTGAGTTATTACAGTAGTACCTAATGCTGAGGATGGCTCATAGCAAGACTGATGTAGAAAATAATTTTCCCCTTCAACCTGCTGAAGCATTAATCCTTTTTTTTCCTTT
>VXAY01004756.1:1565892-1607302 GCA_013399855.1 Oxyruncus cristatus | reverse complement strand
TTTTTTTTTTTTTTTTAACGTGGGTTTACATTCAAACAAACCTTTCCAACTACTGGAATTCCCCAGAGGAAAATCCTCCTCCATCGCTCATCGAGCTCAGGTTTATGATCGGCCTATTATTTAAAATTCTTATTTTTCTTTTCTTTCATGAATAAAAACAATAAACTTTAGTGGTATCAAACATTATTAAAGGGTCTCAGAGCAACAAGACAGAAGGTTTATACGACCAAACTCTCTTAATATAAAGGAGTTGTATATTTTCAGATGTCACTGCCATTCATCTCTTCTCTCTTTCTCTCTCTCTCTGCCCCCCTTAAGCGAGGAATAAAGATCCTATTTAAAAAATCTCACCAGCATGTAATAACTTTTCACCTGTTTCATGAAAAGTTAAACATTTGGAATACAATTTGCCTCGCTATTATTTTTATTCTGAATGGAAACAGGAAGCGTTTCTTTCTTCAGAAAGGATTCAAAGGAAAAAAAAAAGGGGGGGGAGGCAAATCGTTTAAGAAAATTATTTTCAATCTAAAAACGACTTGCTGAGGGGGGAGAGTATTTCTCAGACCTCGCTGGATTTCTGATCTTTTTTTTTGGAGAACATTTAATTTATCATTATTCCAAGGGGAAAAAAAAATAGATTTTTGAAATTTTGCTCTGGTTTTGATTTGCAAATATTCGCAGAAATTGCCATGGCTTCATGCAGATCTTTGGAAACAAAGATCAGTGATTTTCTTTATTTTTCACAGCTCTTGCTAGGACACGCTGTCTTTGGCAAGTTTCTGTTTGCAACAAACAAAATGTGATACTTTATAGGTTATAATATTCATCATTACCCTGATGTGTCATTGGTATGTGGTGTCACACCCTGCTACTTTCTGGACAGTGTTTCCCATTTGATTATGACAAACCTTTCCATAAAAACTGCATTTTTAAGAAAAAAAAATAAAAATCCTAAGACATTAACCTAATCTAAGACAAATAAAAAAATCTTATTTCCCTTCAGAGGATTACTTTAAAAATAAAAAATGGGATGGGAAATACATTCACTATTCTGACTTTGCAAGAATTATCGGGAAAATAATCCAGGTTCAAAGGGGGGAAAAAAAAAAAAAGGTGTGAAATCAGAAAATTCAAAATCCCAAAAAAACCCCCAGCTTTTTTAAGCTTCTGTCAAAATGGAGAGATGGGAAATTATCCCTCTCTAGTATTCCTTAGACAATAATGTGGATTTAGTAAACGTGGTGGTTCTGGTGACTGCAGTATTTTTTTGTTTTAATATGTGATATCTTCCTTCTGCAGTGATAGAAATGCTGGAATGTCAGAAGCTGAGCTGGTGACGGGCTTCTCTGGTTAGAACATTAAAAAAGAGGAATACTATAATGATCTGTTAAATAAAACCCCTTATATTTAGTCACACCCTACTAATTCATGAACTGTATCTTCATAGTTCAATCTCCTACATCATAGAAAATCAACAGTTGGTTGTGTAGGTTGGAGCCTCAATATTTAATTTATTTATTTAAATTTTTTTTTATAAAAGCAAATTGTTTCACAGCCACTCTATCAATAAAGGCAGTGTAACTTTTTATCTCTGGTACAAAGCACACTTTCCATAAAATAACTATAAACTGTGTGCAAAGTTCCTCTGACAGTGGTATGTTCAACAGAAGGAAAACGTCTCAAACATTATATTTTGAGCTGGGTAAGCACCCAAACTGAAAAGAAAATATAAGGCTCGTGTTCCCAGAGCAAACAATTTTATTTTTTTCCCCCTCTTTTAAAATTTTTAAACTCGTAAACAAACACTGAAAAGTCACAAGATCCAAAAAGCCTGTAAATCTCACTGTAGAATTTTAGAAAGTGGTTTGAACACAACTGTGTTTATCTTTATTTTGCCTCGACATCTGCCAGTGCATTTCAGGCTGCTGCTGATCGTTAGGCCTGAGCAAGTAGCTTGCAATTATGAATGTTTTCCTTGAATGTATACTACATTTTCTGTGTATGAAATATGTGAAGAAGACCATGACATTTTCAAATGTCTTTGTTATTCCAAGTTATTTATGAATTTTTCCGTGGCATGTTTCCCCTGTGGGCGGTATTCACCTCGTGTGCATGCACAAGGACTGAGCAGTACGTAGACCCCACTTAAATCTTCAAAATGCGTCTTCTAGCACAGGATTGATTTTCATGCAGAGGGGCTTGTAGATTTGATCACAGTGATACTCCTTCTGCTACTCAAACAGATATTGACAGGAGATAAGTTGTGATGTAGCAGTGCCTGGATGTGCTGTCCAGCCATTTTGGAGGGACCACATGGAAACCAGGCTATTTCCATAAATAATGTGCAGCTCTTTAGAAGTAAAACTTAAAGAAGTGCAGAGCAGCATATTCCACTGTTGTTGTTAATGTGTTAACTCTTGGCACACACAAAGCTGCCCACCAGCTGCAAGTTTTTATATCTAACAGCTACACATTTTCTTCCCCCTTCAAGTCCAGGCAGCAGTTTTTGCTGTGTCATGGGTGGTTGTGTTAAGAAGCAAATGCTGTAATGCCTTTTTTTTTTTTTTGGTTTTAATGTGAATCTTCCTTTTCGTGGAAGACGTTCCGGATCAATTGAGGGTCTATCAGTGTTGGGCTCGGAAAACGACAAACCCAATCGGTGCTTTGGACCTGTCTTTTATGACGACATGAGCTGTGTGAGTGGGATGGAGGGGAGCTGAGGACTGTAAAAACAAGTTATAACCCTTTTTTTGTCTTAGATTAGGTTAGTTTTCTTGAAAGTGCAGATTTAAAGGAAAGGTTTGTCATACCCAGAATGCGTGTCATAACCTTTTCCAAAGGCAGAGCTGAGGAGGAGGCAGCACAGCAACAGGGAAGAACTGGGAACCCCAACTTCCACGTGGCAAATCCCCACATCACACAGCAAAGGGGCTGGAGCCAGTGGGTTCATTCAGGGGTGAAGAGGGTAAAGGGATGCTCAGAACAGGAAAAATCGCTCTTGCCCCAAAGACTTGAGGTCAGGCATGACTTTGGCCATGCTCGTTTCTCTCCTCACTCAGGCCTCGGCTTTTTCATGCCAGATCACCAAGGCCTGCACCTCTCCCTTTAATCCATTTTGGCAGTTTCTCCCTCTTATGAGAGGCTTTCTTAATTGGTTTCTCCTTCCTCGGGCCAAGTGTTGTGAGCTTTCTCTGCTCCCCTAAGCACCAGGGCTGTTGCTTCAATGTCCACTCCCAATAGATGACTCCCATTACCAGTTCCACCTCAAGTATGATTCATAAAGTTTAAAGCCAAAGGGAATGATTAGATCATCCAGTCTGACCTCCTGTATATCACAGGCCATTAAATTTCACCGAGTTACCTCTGGATTGATCCCAATAAGTTTTGTTTTTCTGAAGAGTAGCTTAGAGAAATCACCCAATTGCTGTTTCGAGTGATCAGGGACTGGATTGCCCCTACTTGCTCTCAGTGGATTATTCCTGTGGTGAATTCCAATGGATTGCAACAAAGGGGCTCAGAAAAGCATTAAACCAGTCTTTATTAATTGCCAAAGGTTAAGTAGCACCCTCCACCTAATATATGGGTTATAATCAGTTCTAGTGCACATCATGTTTCACAGAAGCTTCATAGAAGCTTGATGCATTCTATGTTAAATTGTGGGGGTTTGGCTCAGAAATGTTTGTTTTGTTTTGTTTTTTTCCCCCAATATTCTTACAAAAAATATTTTCCAACTGGAGTAATAGACCAAATCCAAGAAAATATGTCATTTTTAGGATTATATTACATGTATGAGTCAGTATATTGTTTCACTTCTGTGTAAGACTCTAAAAAGATCAACCCAAAGCTGATCAATAACCTGTCTCCCACAGTGGACTACAGTAGTTTGTTATGGAAAAGTATAAGAACAGACCAGGAAGAGAGCAAGTCCCCTTGGCACACCCTCCCTGATCCTGTCAGTGCATTAGAGACCTCTTGAAGCGGAGGTGACATGACTGTCACCATATCATCAATTGTTTACTCAACTGTTCCTGTTTATTGGATAGAACCTGCAGTAATTAATCCCATTTAAGACTTGTGCTTTGGCCTCCACATCTTCCCATGGAGTGCCACAGCTCAGCTCTGCGCTCTGTGTCTAAAGAACTTGATTTTGTGAGGTTGCAGCTCGGTACCTGCTTGTCTGAGTGTTGCCAACTTCTTGATTTATTAGATTCTATCGAATTGGTGTTTTTCTGATTACTCGTTGCGCATACATATTTCAAGACAACTCTGTCCTCCTCTTCTCAGATGTTTCCAGTGCTGACCTGTTTGGTTTCTTTCTCTCTGACAACGGATAAGCTTTGATTATTCTAATCACCCTTCTTTGTCCCTTTTCTGTGTCACGTACTTTTCAAGGAGAGACAATGAGGAAACTGCGATTTCAGTGTTCAAGACTTGGGCACACGGTAGATTAAAAAAAGAAGTCGTGAATTATCACAGAGTTCTAGAATGGTTTGGGTTGAAAGGGACCCTAAAATTCATTTGTTCCAACCCCTGCCATGGGCAAGGACACCTTCCAGGTTGCTCCAAGCCATGTCCAACCTGGCCTTGGACACTTCCAGTGATGGGGCAGCTTCCCTGGGCAACTTGTGCCAGTGTGTCACCGCCCTCACTGTCAAGAACTTCTTCCTTAGGTCTCATCTATGCTCGTGCTTGTTCTCTATTTCTTTTCTAATAATTCCTATCCACATTTTACCTCCAGAATGCAACTGATCATTGAGATGTCACCTATTTGCCACCTGTTGGTGATTTTGTGACTGCACAACTCTTTTCTATAGTTTCAAGACTGTTATTAACTAAATGCATCTTATCATGCAGAGAAGGTATTTTTATATGTTTTAAATGGTTTCATAAGGAGATAAAATAATAGATATTTGTTCAAATGAAGTCGTCTTGAGGATGTCTTTGGCGCTCCTGTGATCTGGTTGCTCGCTGGTTTTTAACTTCAGCAAACATTATCCCTCTCCTGGATTTCATCCAAAGAGGGCTGTGACGGATGACCCAAAAATTCTCTTAACTGTTACTCTTACAATTGCCATTGTGTTTGAAATGAAGCACTTCGGGACTTAAGACACACACACATTCCAAATACAACCCCCAGAACGGAGCTGGACAAACATGTAATTCTCATCTATAAATAGACCAGTTAGCTCTGAAAAGCAGAATAATGCGTTTGTTTTTTACGCAGGAAGAAGGAGCTCGTTACGTGTTGGTCCCCACCCCTCGTTCTAGACCCATGTGGAAATACACGTGTTAAATAACCCGCTGCTGCAGCAATATGCTCTATTTATATTTTATATAAAATAATAATCTGGGCCGCGGTGCTTTGAATGGTTCACAGAAGCACAAGAAGTCATTAACCTAATCCTCAACATAACATGATGTAAATCATATAAGATGTCATGCATTTTTAGAGGAAGTATTATTTTGAGTGAATACAGACACAGCTATTTGGCATGATTTCTTGGAGGGGATGGGAGTGTTATGACCCAGAAAATGTGCTGCATTTATTGCTTTGACTCGGGATGTCATGAAGCTTCACATAAAAATGGAAGTTTCAAAACAACAACTTTAAAAAAAAAAAGAAGGTTAAATACCAGGAATGTCTTTGTCTAGCTCTAGATTTGGGCTGTGCTGAAGGGAGCATTCCAGCCCCTCATATTCATGTCTTTACCAAGAGTCACTTCAAAGAAGACTTACACAAACCAGAAAATTCTTCTCCATAGAGGAAAAAACCCAAATTAATGGCACCACTTCTAGTGCTTTTAAATTTTATATATATATGTATTTTTTTTTTTTTCTCTTAAGAATGAGAAAAGGAAAATCTGAGTAATTACTTAAAGGACACTTTATGTGACTCATTTTTTGTCATCACAGCTGTCTACACAAGGTCTTAAAAATCTACCTACTCTTGTATATGCTTGGGTAATAAAGATGCAGCCCATATAAAGCCAGATCCAGAGCTTGCTGAAATCATAGGGAGGCTTTAAAAGTATTCCAGTATTCTTGGATGCAAACTCTACACTTAGTCCTGCAAATCAGGCTGTAGTAATATTTTTCATATGAGCAAATCGTGTAATATTTTTCATAGAAAGTGAAGTATGTGCAAAGTGAAGATACTGCGTGCCTGGAGTATTAGTTCAAAGGAATGGAGTAATCATCATGGAGTTCCTGGCCATGTCCCATTTGGAGGCAGGACACTTCCAACCTCAAAAAATGGCCAGTTGAACTCATTAAATTTGCTTTAGAAGAGTTACAAATCACTGCTTTTGAGCTCACCTGGGACCTCCATAAAAGTAATCTTAGAAGATTTTTGTCTTCCTTGGGAAAAGTTCTTGTGGACTTCCATGAGTTTTATTATGGAATCAGGGAATGGTTTGGGTTGGAAAGAACCTTAAAGCTCATTTTGTTCCACCCCCTGCTGTGGTCAGGAGCACCTCCAACCAGCCCAGGTTGCTCCAAGCCCCATCCAAACTGGCCTTGGACACTTCCAGGGATCCAGGGGCAACCACGGCTTCTCTGGCCAACCTGTGCCTCAGCACCCTCATACTTGTCCCTGCCCCTTATTCCATGGCTGTGCTGACAGGATATCAGTGTTGGATGGTGAGAACGTGAAGATAGCAGGCTCATTGCTCCACAGACAATGGAAACCACATTCCCCAAAGCTCTCCTCGTGCCCACAGTAGGAGTTGCACTGGAAATATCTAAAGTTATAAACGCCGGGTAGACCTACACAATAACAACAGCTGAGCTGAGGTTCTTCTAGTCTCCCCAAGGTTTTTTTGTTTGTCTGTCTGTTTGTTTGTTTGGAGGTAGTTCTTAAACCCTGGTGTAACTGGACTTGTGGCACTGAGAGGAAAGTTGACACCTCGTTATTCTCACCCAAACTCAGGTAGGAGCAGCAGTCAGTTTGCAGTCCGCTTGTGCGGGCTTAAGTGGCTGATGTGGTCAGGGCTCTTCCCCTAATGTGTGAGCACTCAGCTAAATGGAACCCATGATCTGCTCCAAGGTTCATCCATCGTTGTTCGGGACCTCTGCTTTGTGCCGTCACGCAGGCGCTTTCATGTGTTTATTCATCTCATTGTAAGAATTCCTGCAAGAATATGCAGACCACTAAGGCCATGCAGTGATTAAAGCCATGTAGCCTTGAGCAGATGTAGACACTTTAGTTCCCCCTATTCATTCCTCTGAAAGAGTATAAATCAAGTATTTTCGGCACCGGGAAGAGAACTCATCTGTTGCTGGAGATTGCTACTCTCCCCAAATATCTTTCTTAATTGTTGTCTTTTTATAATATTTGCCTGTTTCGTGATTCCTTTTATACAGAACAGGGTAGTAAAATGGATGCCGAGCTTTTCTCACATACCCTGTCTCTGGGAGACTGCAATAAAATCCTGCTTATAAGGAAGTAAGGAGAGAAAGCTGTGATTCCTAGAAAAGGGAAGAAATCATATCAGTTTGATAATTCATCACATTTCCCAAAACCAGCGAAGCTGTGGAGGGAGAATGTGAGAGGAAGCAGCACCAGCCACCGAGAGAAAGGATCCAGCCAAAATAATTTTAATTTTAATAGGTGATAAAATCCAAGCTGAGACTGGCCTGTGACACGCACAGCCTCTATTTACAGCAGCACACTTTTAACCACGGCTGTAAAACATGTTTTTCGTCTAAGGAGCATTTCTCTACTTGGTTAATTTTTGTGAGCCTTTCATTTATACAGTAGGTCATCCTCCCAGACAAGCTTTCTGCTGGCTCCAGAGCTCCAAAGGAGCATTTGATTCTCTGCTTGGACCCTGTCCTGTACCTCTGTTCCTTGCCAGCCCAATTAGCCTTGTGCTGCACGGCTGTCAGTAGCCTAACTACCTTGGAGCCATCAGATTAAAGTTTCCCTTTCCCAACTCCTCTATTCATCAGGAATCCAGCACAGCCAAGGTTT
Organism: Oxyruncus cristatus; assembly: GCA_013399855.1. NCBI lineage: Eukaryota > Metazoa > Chordata > Aves > Passeriformes > Cotingidae > Oxyruncus > Oxyruncus cristatus. The sequence goes on along the minus strand of VXAY01004756.1, from coordinate 1,599,330 downwards.
GTATAACCTGCTATGCTGAACCCTCCCACTCAATTGATTTCTGATCCCTAATGAACCATAGGCTGATGGACAATTACTCATCTTGCTGAGACATGGGGGGACTTTTGAAGGCAGATACTTGGGAGCTTGTAAAACTCTGTGCTTTCTTATTTAACATTAGCTATAATTTTTGACACAGGAACGATTATAACAGTCTCTGTTAAACATCAACCAGACTACCTCGGTAATGGCTAAAGTTGTTTTTTATAAAAACTCCAAGTCCCTTTATTATTTACTTGCAGATAAACATGTAACAATGGGTTTTAACAATCTGGTACATTTAGAAAAAATCCCCTACGGTGGAATATGACATTAATAGCTCAAAGCAGCTCAGCACTGCTCATGTGGCTGTGGTACTGTGTTGGACTATAACTCAGATGGATACAATTAAAATAAGAGTATGATTATTGCTGTTACTGTACTGTGTTATGACTGCTATGAAGTGCTTCAGCAACCTCAGTCAGTGCTTTTAAGCAGAGTTTTGCCACACCAAGTGTGTTCAGTCTTAGCCCTGATGTGTAGATGAGGAAAACGGCTGGAATATTAGGAAAATAATCTATTCCTATACTTAAGCGCATTAATAATTAGCTAAATTTGTTATCCCCGGGGTCATAAAACTCCTCTGGGAAATAAATTATTAAAATCTCTCCATTTGTAAAGTGCAAGGTGTGTGATACATGCTGCTTTTGAAAGAAATGGCTTTGAAAACAGCTGTCTGATTTTTAACTCAGCTCGTGGATCCTTTACAACCAATGATGTCTTCAGAAAATACACCACTTACACCACTGTTCTCACTTCCAGTTTAAACAATTTGTCTACAAAGCACTGAGAGAGTTGGTAAACAAATATAGAACTGCAGAAGTAGCTGTGTTGTCAACTGATTAAAATAGTGTTGGCAACAAAACCAGCGAGGTAGTTCATCAGAACACACTGAATCTGCCACGTGAATATAAACATTTGCCCACCTTATCTTTGGAGAAGTAGATCATATGGTCTGATACATGAGTAATTTGGGGAAACATTTTTATTCATCTCTGTAAATATCAGGGGGAAATGGGAACAAGGTTTTTTCTTTCACTTTCTGGTTTCTGTCCCATTTTTATCTTCCAGCCATCTATCCCACTTCGTATAGAGTATGAAATGTCTCAGCCTCACTGTCTTCCTTGAAATCCCTTATGCTCATTTTCTCATTTTCCTTTAACAACATCCCTTCAGACCTGAAAGAGTCTAATCCCTAAGACTGGGTGCACTGTTCCTACACAGAGCGTATGGTCTTTAAGGCTCTGAGTGTGTCTTCATTTATGCTCTTAAAAAGCCATTATGGCTATTGCTATTTTTAAATTATTTAGAGAGGTCCCTATAGATTGGTACTGTGACATGTAAACAGATAAGTTGATGACCCTTCCCCAGCAACACTGATTTTAAACTAAAATATGAGTTAATGAGAAACGTAGCAGTTAATGGGAGCAAAAAGGAATGGAAGGGGGGTGAAGCAAATTGAGTATTTTGTCTGAGATACTATTGAACTTGTCATGCAAATATAGAATCCTAGAATGCTTTGGGTTGGAAGACCTTAAAGCGCATCTCATTCCACCCTCTGCCATGGGCAGGGACACGTTCTACATCCCTGGATACTTCCAGGGATGGGGCAGCCACAGCTTCTCTGGGCAACCTGTGCCAGGGCCTCCCCACAGTCAAGAATTTTTCCCTAATCTCTAATCTAACCCTTCCTTCTGTCAGTTTAAAACTGTTGCCCCCCGTCCTAACACTACACGTAAAAAATTGGAACACCACAGATGTGCAAATACATATGAGAAAACTTCTCAAGCCATCACTTCAACCACCTGCTCTTATCCATTTGCTGGGTTTCTCCAAATCTGTCTTAAGGCTGAGAGACCTAAAACTACTCCTTCTAGTTGTTCCAGCCTTCCACTCCTCTAATGCCCAGCCTTGTCTTTGCTTTGCATCTAAGTTTCTCCACGTCCAATTCTGCTTGTTCCATTTGTCCTTGTGTTGGCATCATCCTTCAGTGGATGATCCCTGTCTTTGGTGCCGTACCCTCAGCACAGCTGCATCCTCGCCCTCAGCAAGCCCTTTTTTGGGGGGAAAAAAGGCAAATACCTTCCCTTCATTTTTGGCATAGGCTCTCTTTCCCATCATTGTTCGCTGCTAGTCCTTCTCTGAAGAGCAGCACTCACTCTTCCAAGAGTATTAATAGTCCTACATGTGTCAGAGATGCTTTTCCTGAAGAAAAACACTTTAAATCTCGATTTTGGCTCACAGTTGAAAGAAACACTTCTCTTAACCTTCACCACCCCACCACCATTTCTCATTTCTCCATTTAGACCAGGCACAGATGTGGCTACACTTGAGCAAGAAGGCAGCTCTGTTTAGGCTAAAAACTACAAAACTGTACAAGGAATGGGCAAACTGGATTGCCCCCCAAAACAGAGAGAAAACTGTGTTCAAAACACTAATGAATTTTTTATGCACTTGGAAACTTTGATTAATATTTACAAAGGATTTTGAAGGGGGGGGGGCTGTGATTGTTTGACTGGTTTTTTTTTCCATCCTGGTCTTGCTATTTTGAAAAAAAAAAAGTCACTTTTTGCCTTTTGTCTGGGCTCTGAACTCAAAGCACTGCAATGGCAGGGCAGAGAGCAAGAGAAATGGTGCTTTCAGAAAACAGAAATTTCTGCTCAGTGTTGTTGAGCTCAGACCTCAAAGGTTCGAAAATATAATTTAAAAGCAGACTGCGGTTCGTATCAGGTTTTTCCAGTGCACCACTCGCTGGTTTGTCCCTTTAAAACACTCTCTATTATTTTATCGAGGCTGGAGGGTAAATGGCCATTGCAATTCCAGTAGTCACTGGTGTACTCCCTGATATTCCCAGAAGATCGTGTTGTATCATGAGGAGTCACTGGCGGGTGTCCTGGATGACACGGTGTCTGGCCTTTTGCGTGTGACAACTTCCATCCGGTAATCTCTGCCTCTGTGGGGTCAGCTCTAAATTTGTGGTCAGCTCTAACCCTCAGACTTAGGATCAAGCTGTGCTTCTTGAACTCCTCACTTTTTGTTTTGAATTCCTCTGATTTGGGTGTTTCTGAAAACTGAAGGGATTTAGCAACTACAGTCTCACAGGTGGAATGGGGTTTCTTCTAATTTTAGGGTCATTTTCTGGTTTTGTTCTGTCCCGAGGTGTAGGGATGTACTAGCAGAAAGCCTGTTTTCACTTGTGCATGTGGCTGGAATCACAGAATCCCAGAATATGCTGAGTTGGAAGGGACCCACAAGGACCATCGAGTCCAACCCTTAGCCCTGCACACGACCATCCGCAGAAGTCACACCGTGTGCCTGAGAGCATCATCCAAATGTGAAAGGGTTTTAAGGATACTCTTGGTAAAAAACCAGACCCAAAGCAAACATTTAGGCATCTAAAATCCCTTTTCTAGAGGTAATACTGCTCTGTGTCCTTAAGCACCACACTTACCATCCCAAATCTGGCCGCAGAGCCCTGCGATGACACACTCCCTGAATTCCAGGGGGGTGAGAAAGAGAAAACGTCCTCCCAGGTTGTGAACATTCTACAGCACCGTCGATCCTGATGCTCTCGGGCTCCTGCTCCCCGTGTTTCCCCAAAGTGCTTTTTTTTTCACCAGATCTCAACCCGTACGATGGTAATACTTGTGTCATTCTGCTTTTTGGTGCTGCCTGACAAGCCCTCCCTGCCGGAGCCTGGCCAGCTCTCCCCACCAGACTCCAGTGGGTGGAAATGAGGACAGTTCTGTCACTTTGATCTTACGCTTAATAGCAGAGACTGTGGCGTTATTGACAGTTGTGATACCTCCAGCTCCTGCTGGGGAGTGCTGAGGGGGATTGCACAGTCTGAAGCAGTGAAAGGAAATCTGTGCCCGGCCCCTGACAATATTTTGTTGCCTGCAGCAAGATTTTGGCTCTTCCTTGCCCACCGCTTGGCACCAGGCCGGGGGTGGAAAGCGTGAGAAAGGGGAGTGGGATGGAACTTGGCATCAGAGCTACCTGACTGTGCTTTTTGGGCATCCCAGTCGGTGGGGAACACAAGGATTTCTGCCCATGGGGGAAAATAGAGCAGCCCCGAGGGCTTCTCCTGTCTGGACCAGGGGTCGTGTGCTTGGGGGTGAGGTGTAAGGGGTCCTCTTTGCTTCTCCTCCTCAGCTCTGCAGTGTGGTCTCGTGTGGAGACTCAGTTTTAGAAAGGGAATTTCACAAGGGTTTCTGCCCATAGGGGAAAATCGAGCAGCCCTGAGCGCGAGGCTGCTCTTGTCTGGGACAGAAGTTGTGTATTTTGGGGGTGAGGTGTAAGGGTTTCTCTTTGCTTCCACTCTCAAACTCTGCAGTGTGGCCTCTTATGCAGCCTCAATTTTAAAAAGGGAGTTTCACAGGGATTCCTGTCCACGGGAGAGAACTGAACAGCCCTGATCCTGCTCTCGTCTGGGACAGAGGTTGTTTACTTGGGGGTGATGTGTAAGGGTTCTCCAGCTGCACAGTGTGGCCTCATGTGCAGACTCCATTTTAAAAAGGGAATTTCATAAGGATTTCTGCCCATGGGGGAAAGTTGAGCGGCCCTAAAGCTTCTCTTGTCTGGGCCAGGGCTCGTGTGTTTGGTGATAAGGTGTAAGGGCTTCTCTTTGCTTCTCCTCTTCAACTGCACAGCGTGGCATCATATGCAGATTTAATTTTAAAAAGGGAATTTCACAGGATTTCTGTCCATGGGGGAAAATTAAGCATCCCTGAGTGTGCTCTTGCCTGTGCCAGAAGTTGTGTATTTGGGGGTGAGGTATAAGGGGTTCTCTTTGCTTCTCCTCTTCACCTGCACAGTGTGGCCTCATATGAAACCTCAGTTCTAAAAGGAGAATTTCTTTCACTGAAATCAGGCTTATAGATAATCTGAATATAGAAAATGGCCAAGCAGGCGTATTTTTTCTTTTCAAAAACATGCAATAAGATCCTTTTATTTATTTTTATTTCTTTTCCTTCTCTTTTTAAAGGTTATATATGTTCATTCTCAGCTCAGATTGTGCTGCCTGTGCTGAAATTTATATCTGTGCCTAATAGCCAAACTTGCAAACCAAGGAGAACTGGGTTTTTTAACCCTTACAAGAGCAAAGAGGAAAACTCTTTTTGCAACAGATATACTGAGAAGTGAGGGAAACTAATGCTTCACTAACCATCATTAAAAATTACCATAATTACAAATACATCTTGAGCTGTTTGGTAGGATACGCTGCTCTTTAACCCCAGAATACAAAGAAGGAAAATTTCTTTGGAAACTGACCTGAAAAAGGTGGGAATTCACTATCCATGGAAAGCAGTGGGTGGAGAACTGAATTAAAGGTCCCAGTTAGGGAGAACTGGGTTGAAATGTGGGGTTTGGAGGCACTGGATGGGAAGATGAGTAAGTAAAAGGCCAATAATGGTGTTTTTCTCCCGTTAGGGGTGTAGGGAGGTTTTCCAGTGCCAGCTGTACCTTCCTGGTGAAGATGGAAGCCCTGGAATACCTGAAAGGGAAGGATGTCTTTGCCTAGTTATTTACTAACTCAGTAATGAAGAGTTCCACTGTACATTTCTAGATCAGCATAATTTTCCTCCTTCTCCCATCTGACACAGTCTCAACACTCACTCTCTCTCAGCTGTGTCTCCCTTCCTCTCTCATTCCTCCACCATCTGCTCCACATGCTTTCCCATAAATTCCTGACTTGGACTCAGTTCCCCAGCTCTGAGCTTATCTGTCTCGGGGTTACAGGCTGGAGCCATCACAAAGGCATCTGAGAACTTTCTGTGCAGAAGGAACAGCAGTGGCAAAACCTCCAGAGGAGTTTGGGAGGTCTCTGGAGGGGTCAGGACTTAATTTCTTGTTTATTTTGAGGGTTTTCTTGTGGTATGGGAGGACAAGAGAGGTGTCAGGAGTTAACTGAAGTTTACATGATGAATGTTTGCATGTTTTGAATGTTATTCTGAGAGTGAACTTTTTTTTTTTTTTTGGAGTTTCAGATGGAGGAAATTAAAAATAACAATAAAAATATTACTGAGTTCTCATTCCTATTACAGATAATTTTTTTTTTTCAGCTACTGCTTTCTGTTTCTTTTTAGGAAAAGTCCTGTTTTCTACAAAGCAATTACCACTACTCCCCACTCCCCAAAAAAACTCCCCCAAAAACAAAAAAAGGAAAGATATTATACTTTTGATGTCTTAGTTTCTGAACTTTGTTTTGAAAGGTAGAACTGTCAAACCAGAGGAGAACCAGAGAAACACATTTCAAGCAATACATTTCAATACATTTCAAATATAAAGGTTAATTGATTTCTATTATTTGGTTGGTAAAGAGGACCAACATAGTGGTTCTGGAGATAGTTTTAAGTACATTGTGTATCCGTGCTTGAGGACATTGCTGAAATCCAGGGAAGGACACTTCCCAACCTCTTCCAGCTCTGTGGAATTGATGGTTGTCATGTGGCAAAACTACCTTTAACCCTTTGAACGTTGAAAGTCGTTGGTTTCTGCTCTGAATCAGAACATGTTTTGGAGAAACCAACCATGATCTACAAGTTGCTGTTTGCTCCCAGTACTGCAGAAAGTAAAAAAAAAAACAAGTCTGATTTCAATGACAGCAAATCACAGAGTCCCAGAATCGTTTGGGTTTGAACGAGCCTTCAGGACTATCTCATTCCAACACCTTCCAGTAGACTGTGTTGCTCCAAGCCCCATCCAACATGGCCTTGATATCAAAGCTAGTTGATAGTATCTTGGTGCATTGATTTTACCTTTTTGCAAAAGCATTAGAGCAGTAAAGGTAAAATTTAGTATAATTGAGGCAGAATGGAACTGCACAACTTTGTACAACCTTGACCTCTCTGATGTCCCTCAGTGCGATGGATTATCCAGCCCAGACATCCCAGTTCCTGTGTTGAATCCATCCCAAACACAGAGCCAATTCTCATTGCCCAGTGGTCTGGCTGAGCTCCTGCTGCAGCTTTTCCATCACATGGTCAATCCTGCTCAGTTTTATTCCTCTGCTTGTCAGACAGTGTTTATGAAGCTGAAGGTGCTTTATAAATGGGAGTTCCTTACCCTTCCCTGGTGCGTGGTTCTGTTGTGTGGTGATGGGAACCGCAGAATGGGTCAGGTTGGAAAGCACCACAGTGGGTCATTTGGTCCCAAGTCCCTGCTCCAGCAGGACCATCACATGGCACAGGATTGTGTGCAGACAGTTCTGGAATATCTCCAGCGAGGAGAATCCACACCCTTTCTGGGCATCCTCTTCCAGTGCTCTATCATGGCCCAGCAAAGAAATTCTTCCTCATGTTCAGGTGGAATTTTCTGTGCATAAATTTATGCCTATTTCCTCTTGTCCCGTTGCTGGGCACCCCTGAGCAGGGCCTTGTCCATCCTCTGACCCTTTTCAGACACTGACAGACATTGATGAGGCCCCACCTCATTTAATTCTTGCAGCTGAACAGGCCTAGGCAGTGCTGGAGTACAAATACCCTTGCTGAGGGAAACCAAGCTAATAAACAAGAGTTATAACAACATTATTTAACTTTTAAAGTAATAATGGACTTCTTGATTTCTGAGATGGAAAAATCGTTAGGTGTGTGTACTTAAAAATAAGTCAACTGGAGGAATAATCAAACTCTCCCCGAAAATAATCTTTATATCAAAAGCTTCACTCTGTCCTTATTTCAACTCTACAAGCAGTAGATGTGCATCCCAGCATGTCCAGAAGGTCATGAAACAGTCATGTTTTGCCCAGATAAAATGAGCTATCAGATACTGGGAAAAAATTATTCTGGAATTGATCTTTTGTGGCTTCTGTGAGCAAGAAACAAGGTTATATTAATTTTAGAACCATCTGAGCTTTGGGCGCTGACTTTCATTGGCTAAGATGTTAATATTTTATGTGAGCCTAAAGCATGGCCAATTAGAGGGAGATCAGAAACGTCCACAAGTATATTCAAAGAAAAGCATTAGAGTTTTAGACAGTGCCATAAATTCATGAGCCAAAAAGCTACAGAGGGAGAACATTAAGGGGCTGGCAAATAAATAAATAAAAGCTTGGAATGTCGTTCCCGCAGCTCAGGCAAGTCCTCTGGTGTGAAAGCAAGGCTCACCATAAATCTTTCAAAATAATTGTCACACATGGGCAATAGGTGGCTTAGAGGGTGGATGGCACTGGCAGAGGACAGGGCAGAGCTCTGAAATGGGCCCTGAAATGTGGGCAGCAGACAGTGAGTCAGGGGTTGTTCCTCTGCAGGGGTGCCACACTTAGAATTGTAGTCAGAGAATATCCTGAGCTGGAGGAACCCACAAGGATCATGAAAGTCCAGTTCTTGGCCCTCAACCCCAAGAATCCCACTGTGTGCCTAAAAGGGTTGTCCAAATGTTTCTTGGACTCGGGACTTCTCAGAACTTGATCAGCCCCTTCCTCGGAGGTGAAGATGATCAGTTGTGGAAATCATAAGACAATGACCATCTACCACCTCTCCAAAACTATGATTCTTGCTGTTTCTAATCCCTCCACCTTTCTGGAAGTTCCTCTTTGGTTTCTCAAGGCATCCAAGAGTGAAACTGGATGTGCTGCAAACTCACCTGCTCTGTTACTCTCTAAAGGGTTTTTGTGAGCCCCTGCACCATCGCTGAGTCTTTATACCTTTTTTTTTTTTTTTTTTTTTTTAATAAAAGCAGCACTGTGAAAGCCTCTGGAAAAGTTTGATTTGGATGGAAAAGACTTTTAAACCCATGGCCAGTTCTTGCAATCCTGTTAAAAAATTCCCTTACTGTCACTGCTGCCCGACTTCTTTCACCCCAGCTGATCACCTCCAGCCCTACCTGGAGGCCTCACCTGTACATCACCTCCATCCCTACCGGGAGGTCTCACCCATTTAGCTGTGATGCCATCCCATACTCAGGTTTCTTCACCTGATTTTAAGTCCCAGCCACCAACTTGCTCCTGAAACCCGTCACACCAATTTTCTCTGGTTTAGGGCTGACTTTGTCCCGGCTGTACAGATCTGCCCTTGAAAACAGGGAAGCAAGACACAGATTTAAAAAGTGTTACATGTATTTTATCTAAAAAGTCTGCTGTCATTGTCTGCATGTGCCTGTACACCTGTGGCTTTGTTTGAAAAATTGGAAACAGTGTCTGGACTTTCTAGAGAAAACATCTTTTTAACTCTAGAACTAAAAAAGATAGATGTTGTTTATGGCCCCTCACGCAGTTTTGTGAGTGATACAGATATTTAATAGCCTTTGTCTCCATTGTGATAGGTAGAATTTAACAACTCTGTAATAAAGCAGATTCTGGGCCCAGGGGCTGAACTGGATTTCTTCAGGTATCAGAACATCAGCCTTGCTCTATCATCACCCTTTTCCCCATCACCCTTTCCTGCCCCCATCCCCCTGAGTCTTGCTCCAGACACCGCTGCTTCTGTCCACAGTGCTCCACTGCAGAGCAAACTCTTAAATAATCCTATTTCTAAGGACAATGTGGAGTTTTGAGCAGGGGATAAATCTATAGGTGTAGGAAGAAGTCTCTCTTTGCAGTTCTGTGTCACCTAAACACATAAAAAAACTATTATAATTTGAAGGGGGTTGAGGCTTTTTTTTTTTCCTTTTTTTTTTTTTTTTCCCCCTTGATGTTTTGATTTGTTAATTTTTGGTTTGATATTTTTGTTTTGTGAACATCCACTCTTGAGATGAAAACCCCTGGCAACCAAGTGCCCACACAGAGCAAATCCCTTCAGATTAACTAGGGATGGTTGAACCACTTCAGATAAAATAGGAACCAGAATTGGTTTTTTTTCCTTTTTTTGGTTTTTCTCGATTTTTTTTCTTGCATTCCTCAAACCAAACATAAGCTTTTTTGAGGTTTACGAAAGTTTCGTAAATTTTTTTTGTGTTTGTTTTACACATTTTCACATTTCTTAGTGCTTCCTGGTCAACCTCTGGCTCTGGAAAGGGACAAAACAAAACGGTGTGTAGAGAAATGCCTGGTATTTGCTGGTAACTCTCATGGGGACACTTCCCATCAAGTGTTCAACCCTTTTATACCCCTACTCTGCACCCTGGTCAGCTCAGCATTGTGGAGTTGGTGATTATTGTTAGATGAAGTTCGAATGCTACCTTCACTGGGGTATTTATTGGCTCATTTTAATGCTTCCAGGAATTACTGCGGAGTTAAGGAATCTCTTAAGCCTCGTGAAAGGTAAAATTATGTTTGTGTAAAATTGTATTTACTTTTGTTATGGCGAAAGGAACACCAGTTCCTAATTAACAGAGTACCTTGGAAGCAGATCTGCTGAAATTTTCTTAACAGAACCCCCTAAACCTTGCTCATCTGAGGGTTTTTGCAGAGCTTGAGTTAAGTTGAACTTCGTTGTAAAGCAACTTTGGAGAGTGTTTTGTCCCCAGTGTGAGAATTCTTAGCTCTACACAAACTGTAATGATTGCTTCTTGATTTTGGTTCCATTAGACTTCCAAAGTAGGGAAAGGTGGGGAGTTGTCTTTCCACCTCTCTGGCTTCTGGTCTGTACTGAGCTAAACCCAACGTTCAATGTGAGAGTGAATATATTTTATGTATTTTATGTGGCCAAACAAACTCAGTTACTAAAAACCTGAGTCAATTCTGAGTAATTGATTTAGGGCCGAAAGGCTTGTGTCCTGTTACCAGTCCCTTGAGCTCTGCAGTCCCTAGAGAGGAAAATTATTGTGTTTTTCCATCCCCTGTCTGCTCACATGAGCAGACAAACCAGGGCAGAGGAATGATGTGACACACGCATCTGTTTTCATGTATCAAAGCAAAGCTGTGAGGTCCAGTTTTAGTTTGTTTTTATCTCTAAACCTGTCACAGGGCCTTCAACAAATAAGAAATGCAATTTGCAATTGTTTGTCAAACAGAAAAAAGTCTGAGTGGGTCCCCTCACTCTTCAGGTGTTGCGATTTTCTCTACATTTATGGTGCTTTGCTCATCTGCAGTGTTTGCGAGCCTCACATAAGGTCTAATCCTGCCCTGAATTCCACTCCAAATCCAGAGTAAGGGTTTGTGCTTTGTCTGGGTGGTTCCACAGATGGACTTCTGGAGTCTTCAGAAGCAGGGTCTTGCCATGGGAAGAACATAATAGATCTGTCCTGATGTGTTCCTAACCAAAGAAAGATTCCAAGAAAACGTGTGAAAATGCCTATTTCTTGCCTTCTTGCAAACATCCATCATGGTTCAAACCACCACCTCAGCTTCTTTGGTCTCATAGGTTATAATTTCCTTTATCAGGGCAAGGATGTTTTAAGCAGCTTTTTGCACATGATTAGGTATTTGCTGATCATTCAGGACAATTTACAAAGATAAATATATGTTAAATGGGTTTCTTGTTAGAACCAATGTACAAGTAACCCCTCGAGGCCAGATAGTAATTACTCCTAATAACAAATTAAAGCATTACCTACTTCTTTTCCGTTTTTCATTTTGAAGAGGAAATTACCTTACAGAACTGAGTGGATTCAAAACTACAGAGTCACATATTTTTGATAATGCCACTAAAAATTAAAAAAAAAAAGAAAAAAGAATATGGAGGGCTTAGAGTAAAGGATGGTCTAAAATATATTTATTTTTGCAGTAAATCTGTGTAGATTTTGGGGATCCCCACCCACCATCCAGACTCTTGGCACCTCGGGAAACCTCTTTTTTTGCTTTGCCCTTTGCCTGGTCCACATCAAAATGAAGACGATGTGCTTGAAATGGCTCAGCCAGTGGGTCTTAATTTCCCCCAAAGTATTTGCTGTGTGGTGATTGTGTTGCATCCTCCTTTTCCTGGTTCTGTTACCAAATATTTTCGGACATCACGGCTGTCAAAGGAATGTTCTGTATTAATGAAGCCGTAGGTTTCAGGGACCCTCTTCAAACTTCTCTGCCCATGGTTTAGCTGTTGACTTGGGAGCTTCTGGGGCACAGGAATGGAAGATGCTGCAGTCTGTGAACTGGGTATGAAAAGGGACATCCCAAATCTTTGGAGCTTTTTAATTATTACAATAAACGCCTGAGATTTAGTGACTCTTGCAACTTTCATGCTGTTATAATTTATGCAGAAATCCAGGGCAGTGCACACCTCATGGTAAATCAGAGCAGAGTGTTTCATACACTTCCTCCCAAGTAAAGACTCCTTTGGCTCATCTAGTTCATTTATGTATAACAACTACTTCAGATGTTTTTGAAGGCTCTATAGGATTTGTATGAATAAGACATTTTTTTTTTTTTCCATGAGTTTCTGACTTTTCACGTAAAAAGCATTTTCTATCTGGGTCTTGCCATCTGTTTGCAGAGCTGTCTTGCTAGACACTCACTTTAAACAATTCCCTGGGGCTTCTGAACCCAATCTTATGGGTTTAGCTCTGTTAGAACCTGTCCCGAATTTGGCTAAAGGTTGGGCAAAACTACGTGTACCTGGAGATCTTGGCTACCTAATTCACCACCGTGTGCACCATGGTACGTGTGTGATGAGAGGCTTGGCTTGTAACACAAAAACATTGTTTAATTCAGTTTGTCAACTATAGAATTTCTTAAATACTTTTTTCTTTCTGTTTCCTTAGTTGAAGGTTTTACAGAGCTGAGGTCTTTCCAGAAGCAGGGACACTTAGTTCTCATGGGCTCCATGTGGATGCAGCACAGTAGGCATCTGGCAGGGAAGTAAATGCTAATTTCTTACAAGTTTTATTCAGTGACAGCAGAGCACCAGCAATATTTTTGTTTCTATAGTGCAACATATCATTGCTCAGGAAAAAGACTATATAACAACTCTTTGATATCCACTCCTTAATATTTTATCTTTTTTTCCTAAGTGTGGAACTAAAGATACTGGTCAAAAAGTTTGCTCTAGAGTTGGAAATCCAGCTTTCCATCTCATAAAGGCTTGATTTTAACTGCAAGAACTTCTGAAGTAATTTGTCCCTTCCTGAGATAACAGCATTCTGTTGGATGCTTTAAAAAACACTTGGAAACATGTATCTGGTCAGTTCTTCCCGGGATAACTGCTGCACTAATGAATTACAGTGTTGTGATCAAAAAGTCCAGATGAACGTGTGTCACCCGTAACACAATTAGTGATTTTCTCAGTTTGTCTTCAAATGCACCATTTTGTTTGGGAATATTGCAGATATATGTCACTCATTATTGATAGATTTGTCTGACTTCCTGTCAAATCTATGTACATCGACAAAAATCTATTTTGTTGTTTTTGTCACAGAAATCTATATTGGCATTTTTCCCCATGGAGATTTGGCTAGTCATTGTCAGCATGAGGTGCCAGCTCGAGCTTTTACTGTTTTTATTGTGCCAGCTGCTTTCTTGGCTTCAAATCTTTTGGTTCAGATTGTAAATGGGGGCGAGACATCCGTATCTAGCCAGCGTGCTCGATGGGATATGACAGGGACTTGATTTTTCATTTCTTGCTGCCTTTCTTAGTATTAGTAGAAGATGACAAGGATGGCTTTATCTTCTGACCAGCAGAGACGGTGAAGGGACGGGGAAAGAGAGACCCTGCGTGTTCATGGGCCGTGGGAAACGTTAAAACACACATTTAAAGTTGCTCATTCCCACTGTGGGTTTGTTGGTTGGTGTTGTTTCTCTTTGGCTTGTGAGGATCTCTGAAGACATCTTGGAGCTCAGGAAAAAAAAAAAAATTATTTCCAAACCTTTTGGCCAATGTTAAATCAGATTTGTTGCATTCTTTTCATAATGGTTTTTGGCCTAAATTGTTATAACTGAGCACACGCCCTCTGAGAAATCAGGTCTTTTGAGGTGTCTGTAGTTTGTTTAGAGGCATCCAGAGTCACCAGTGTAGGATTTAGCTAATAAATAGTGCACATTTTAAGCCAAATTTGGGGTTTTTTTTCTAAGCATTGGCAACTTCTGCAATTTTAGCACAGGTCTTGAGATACTTGCTATTTTCCCTAAAGCCCCAGTGACTGGAGTAAGGTTGTTAATCTGAATATGTAGTCCTTTATAAAGTATTTTTCCAGCCCATGTGTTTATTAAGAAAAAGCTTAAAATCGGGAGCCCTGTTAGAGCAGAACAATTAAACCCGGCGCAGTTCTTGCCTCTTGCGATTTTAAAGCCAATCTTGCGACCTTCTGGATCCGGGCTCACGGTTTCTGAACACTGAGAGCTGGCTCCCTGCTTGCATCGGGCTGTTTTCATTTTGCACAGCAGCCTCATGACAATCACCCGAACTGAAGAACGGGGCCATATATTGCATCGCAGAGCCGCACAACGGCAGCACTCCATGATCCTGGTGGGTCCCTCCCAACCCGGCGCATCCCGGGACTCTGTGACGCTCTTCTTGCCGTCGCACACGCAGGATGCCGAGGACAAGACCCCCGTTGACCCCCCTGTGTCCCCACCTGCACTGTGGGGTGGTTGGAGGTTCAAAAGACCCAATCCTCTTCTCCATGAGCCATCACGGCGCCTGTAACCCCAACCAAGCTGCTTCTAATTCAGCTTCCAGGCATTCCAAGGTCTGTGGAGCCACATCAGCACGGACTTTTGGTTCAGGCCAACCGCCTGAGAAGACACTCCGGGTCCCGAGCAGGCTGCACATCTCACACTGAAGCCCAGCTATTCTGCTGCTGGTACCCAAGGTGGCTTGATTAAGCTTGGATATGTAGCCACATGCTGTAATCACTCCATCAATGACTGCAAATTTGGCCTCGTTGATCTTTTAAATCCTTGCATTTTCAGAGTGCCAGTTCACTGTAAATCACAGACATTCTCCATTTTCTTTATTTGATTCCAGAAAACTGTCTCTGTGCTGAAAACAAGTCTTTGAAAAATGCCAGTGTATCCTGCTGTCCTCTCCTACTTGGGGTGATTGCATAATTAACCTGGCCAAGTATCAACCATACAAGAGTTGAATGCATCCCAAGTGCAATTGGGGAGGTTTTTACCATAAGAATGTGCCTGTCCTGAGACTAAAACACAGGTTAGATTTCCAAGTTTCTGAATATTGCTCAATGAAAGAAGAATATGTTGCCCATGATTAAAAAAAAAAAAAAATCAAATGTTGGTGTAATCTATAATCAAAAGCCCTAATGGGCACAAAGCATTTTAGAACAAAGGTTTGCTGAATCTGCAAGGATAATAAAAGTGTTAAGGTCTGAACAGAGAAACGTTCTTATTTACTAAAGTATAAGAAGGTTACTAAAGCACAGATAAAAAGCTCATAGGGCAGACAAAGCTCTCTGAATCCTTTTTCTTTTCCTGCAGTCAGATATGAACGTATGATACATGAATATTTATCAGAACAGCAGATAACTACTAACTACAGTTGGATTTAAACTCAGCAAACCATGGCTTGCAGTTTGTGTTCACAGGGGCTTCGTGCAAGTGTATTTTATTCTTTTTTTTTTTCTGCACTGTTTTTGTACTCTGTACATGCAGCCTTGTCTCCCCTAAGCTGTCTTTTGATTCTAACTGAATGAACCTAAAAATACAGCGAAGATCTTCAATACAAAACCTCCAGTGCATATCAACTAAAGGCTGACAAGGTTTTCTGTGCTCAGGGTTGACAAGACTGACTTTCAAGCTGTACGTAGTCAAATCCAGAAATCTCCAGATTTAGACCCGGCTTCCTCGTAACTCTCTTCAGGTTATGTTGAAACATTTATGAACCTCCCAGAGCCTCGTCTTGCCTCAGTTTTGTAACAGTGTCTGCAAGCTGGTGATGCAATGGCAGTTTCACACTGGTGTAGTTGCAACCTGATCATCTGCTACCCGCAATTTTGAACAGCAGAAAATTGGAGGCTCTGCAGAGAAAAGGGGAAAGCTGTTGTGTTCCCATCCCTATCTGCAGGTAGAGGGATGGATATATGGTAATTATAGGAAAGTATCTACACACTCACTCTTCTCTGAAGTGTTTTTGTGTCCACCAGTGTCTCAGGGGTGGCTCTGAAAAATATACTTTGAGAGCAGAGAGATGGGAGCACTGGGGAGGTTGGTTGCAGAAAACACCCTTGACAGTAAGAGCAGCAAGTGCTCACCCATTTGCATTGGGAATGGCCATGCACTGGCCAAGCTTTACCCAGCCCAAACCCAAACAGCTGTGAATGCAAGGGAAGGAGGCTGGAGAACAAGGTAGAAGGTTGGACTTCATGAGTAGAAAATCATTGAATGGTTTGGGTTGGAAGGGACCTTAAAGCTCACCCAGCTCTACCCCCTGCCATGGGCAGGGACACCTTCCACCAGCTCAGGTTGCTCCAAGCCCCGTCCAACCTGGCCTTGGACACTTCCAGGGATCCAGGGGCAGCCACAGCTTCTCAGGACAACCTGTGCCTCACCCTCACAGCCAGGAATTTCTTCCTAATCCCTAAACTAAACCTCCTCTCTGTCAGTTTTAAACCATTCCCCCTTGTCCTGCCACTCCAGGCCCTTGTAAATAGTCTCTCTCAGTCTTTCTTTCTCCCTTCAGGTACCAGAAAGCTGCAACTGGCTCACGTAATCTTGGACGTCTTTCCCAACCTTAAGGATTCTAAGGTGTGGCACTCCTTTTATCCCGTTTTCCATCAGCGAACATTGCAGTAGTAACTTTTTTCCCCGTGTGTGAGGCAGATTTGCAGAATTGGGGCAGAGGGCGAGGGGGTGCAGGAGAGAGGTTGAAGCAGAGGAGTCGCCGTCTCTGCGTGGCTTCACCCCGGCGCTGCCAGACTGCTCTTATTAAAGATCAGTGAGTGATCTTCAGCTTCTAATGTAAGAAAGGCTGTCCAGGGCCAAACCAAAATTCCCTCTAGCCCAGTCCCCTGTCTCCAGCAGTGGCTAGTTTGGGAAGCTGTATAAGAATAGGACTTTGGTATTTCTTCCTGGCTTTTGGTAAGTTGTTGTGTTTTAGGGACTTTCTGAGTTTGCGGCTGTTGGGGGACGACTGAAATTTTCGGCTGATCGTCCATAAGCTTGTGTAATCCTTTCTGGATTCACCAGTGCTTTTTTGCCACTTTGTTTCTTAATCTCGGTTTACTCAAGTGTAACGCAGGTTAATTGTTCTTTTGCAGTCTCCTTGTTTTCCACAGTCTCTGAGCAGAAAAAGGCAGAAATGTGAAAAAAAACTATTCCCTTGTTACGGGAACATCTTTTTCAAGCTAAGCTGTGTTGGCTCTTGCTCTGGAGCCAGACCTGTGATGACTTCTCTTTCTCATAACAATAATAATTTTATTTTTCCTTTCATCTGTTTTTTTCAGTTACTGCTTTCATCATAATATAGGCCAGGGTGTCCACAAAGGCACTACCGAGGGAATAGAAAGGTCACAAATGTGACATTTATTATTTGATCTGTTCTTTTTATTACAGAGAGAAGGGGATAAAAACTGTGGGTTTGAACCCAAACCTTTGTGAACTGTCTAGTCAGGGAAGGAACAGCAGATTTGCATCCCTGGTTTGGAAAGTGTTGTTGTGGTTTATATTATAAACGTGATAAAAAAATTAGGAAAGGGTCCATTTTGTGCTTTGGTTTCAGATGCAGCTGAAATCTCTGAAGGGGCCAAGGTATAAATCCACTGAGGGTTTTAAAGCAATTTTGGCTTGGGTGGGATGTAGGTCATGAGTGAGCATGTGGCAGTATTTGTCTTGAGCTGGAAGAGCCATAAAACTGAGGTTCAGACAGGACAAAGAGAGGGAAAAAGGGGGAAATTTCAGATCATAGAAGAGGATTTAGTCAGAGGTGAACTCAGGAGGGATGTATTTTTCAGAGGAGGTAATAGGCAGACCTGGAGAGCTCAGAAATGCGGGAGGGGAAGGAGATATGCTGTGTAATGTAAGAAAAATTGGCCGGTGTGTAGAGGGGAGAGGTTTTAATCACAGTCTTAAACTGAGATAAGGGTCATCTGATTCATCAGGACCTGACTAGAACCAACTAGGAGAGCTGGACCAGCTCCACGTGAGTCATATTCCTGCATCCCGAGCCATTATTATTCTTACTAAACCAAGAAACTACACTGCACTCACATGATGAGATTTGGGGAAAAAAGAAACAAGAGAAGCAAGGATATTTAGAGCTGAAGGATTTGGTTTGCTTACACTTGGCTGTCTCCCTGCCCTGGGTTGTGAGATGGAATCAGCCACCACTCAGGGGCCTCCCCTTTACTGATCCTACTGTGAGTGGCATCAGGGATGGAGCAGGAGCTGCACCTCAGCACTGCTCTGCCCCTGTGGTAGGTGGGGTCAGATCATGTAAATGCTGAAGAACTTCGCTGTCCTGGGCTGCTCTCCAGAGACCTGGATGCCAAAGTGAGCTCAGAGAAGCACCCGAATATGCAGATGTTTTGTATAAAGATGGTTTTAGAGTTATGAACTTCACAGAGGCGCCGAACTGGGCTGGAAAACTTTCCTGTGACTCAGCACTTCATTCACACATGTGAATGCAGAAGCACAGAAAAGTCAAAAACCGTGGCAAAACACTCAAACCAGGGTTTTTCAGAACTCAGAGAGGAAAAATATATTTTCCAATTCTGCCTCAAGTCTTTGGTTAGTTGTTGTTTAGCAAAGCAGGGTCACAAATGTGTGCAGTCATCTGGATTGCTGTGGGTCTCATTTTTTGACTTTTAAAATAAGATTTAGTTTAAAAATCTTTAGACATTTTGGGTCTTATTCACTGATAATAATCTGCAATCCTTGAGCACATATAGAAGTGAGAGGAGATAAAACCCAGCAACCCCAGAGACAGGGTCCTTCACAAGCAAAGGGTGGAGGAAAGGGGGCAAGGAAGATCAGCAGACCATTTGGAATGGAAGAAGAATCTGTTTGGAAATTGACAATTCCCAAATTAACTGGTGAGGTCACACAAGACGAGGATATAACTCTGCTCACCTCTGGAAGGAGAAAACACCCCTGGGCAGAAGCTGAGCTTGATTGCCTGAAGCTTTACCTGTGGGACCGGGTTTTTTGAAGGGTGGTCAGTGATACTCAGGGGGTCTGAGGGTGTTTCCCAGGGTCTCTGATGTTGTCACGCCCTGTCCCTGTGCAGTTTTGCTGCTCTTGGCAGCTCCAGTGTAACAAAGAGGTTGATGAACTGAAGAGTCACCCCAGGAGACCCACTAGAGAGCCTGGGGACCATCCAGGTCTCACTGGGGTTCTTGCCCTTTTTCTTGGCTGCTATGGTGGACTTAAAGGTCTGGACGGTGGGTTATGGGAGGAGGGAAAGTAACAAGTTAAGCTTTTCTTCCCCTTATCTGACCTTGTTTGCCCTGGATCCAGCAGCCAGTGAGTTTTATCAGTTCTGCTGTGACTCAGCTTCATCCTCCCCCACTTTATCCTACCTGATAGTTCTGATTTCATGATCCCCTGCCTGGAAGAGCAGCCTCAAAGCACCCAGAACCCGTGCAGGCACAGATGCAGCACCAAGCCAGGGTGACTCAGAGCTCCATCTAAGGTAGACAAATCTGAAATGCACCCAGTTAAACTGTGTGGGAATCCTGTGGACCAGACTTTGGAGGCCAGGATCCTTCCTACTCCTCCTCTGCAGAGCCAGTAGGTATTCAGTGCCTTCCTTTCATACAAAAATAACTTTGCACCAGTTTCTGTGGTCAAATTTTCCCCCTTGTCTGACTCATGTGTTACACTGCTGTTGTCAGGTTTCTGTCACTGTCACCCATGGAAAAGTTGGAATTGAGGCAGAAGTATTTTATGGAGATTTAGCCCTATTACCTATTTCCATATGAAAACCAAATTCAGCTGCTCAGTCCACGTCACACCCGGTTTCAGGCTGTGGGATCACTGCAGCACTTACACAAACATTGGGCCCATGGTTTACAAAATGTGGTTTATGATTTAAAACTTAGAAGAGGTGAATGAAGAAGTCTGAGGAAAGCGTCAACCTATATTGCAGGACATGTTCAAATCTACTGACATTTCTTCTCATTTAGCTGTCAGAATCCTCATATTTCAGGCTCAGAAACCAGGAGAAATGTCCAGTTCAGATGGACTTAACGTGCCATGGTCCTGAGTGAAGAGACATCCTCCAACCATGTGTACATTCCCAGTCCACGAAGGGCTGAAAGCGCAGGTTTTCTGATGTCAGTGTTGGCCATTCCCAAATTCTCAGTCATAAGATGCCGCCTCTTCTGAATGTGATGACTTAGTTGGGGTTAATTAACTGCTCTGTGAAGCTGAATACTTGGTTCACGTTTGGGCCCTTCAGTGAAAGACACTGAGGGGCTGGAGCGTGTCCAGGGAAGAGAAGTGGGGCTGGGGAAGGGTCTGGAGCACCAGGAGCAGCTGAGGGAGCTGGGGGGGCTCAACCTGGAGAAAAGGATGCTCAGGGGGGACCTTCTGGCTCTCTCCAAATCCCTGAAAGGAGGTGGGTGTTGGGCTCTGCTCCTGGGGAACAAGGGACAGGAGGAGAGGGAAAAGCCTCAAGCTGTGCCAGGGGAGGTTTACTTTGGATATCTGGAAAAATTTCTTCACCAAAAGGGTGGGCAGACATTGGAACAGGGGCAGCGGTGGAGTCTTCATGCCTGGAGGGATTTAAAAGCCGTGTGGATGTGGCACTTGGGGACGTGGTTGGGAGGTGGGCTTGGCAGTGCTGGGGGAACAGCTGGACTTGATTTTAGAGGCCTTTTCCAACCTAAATGATCCTGTTATCCTATGATTCCTCTGAGCCACCACACGTGGAACGTGCTGTGCGGGACAGTCCCCAGCACATCTCAGTTCCTGGGTTGGGAATTCCTGTATTCTCAGGGATTTGTGCACCCACCTCTCCATTACCACGTGCTAGAAAGGCACCTGTCGTAGCACCAGGAAGAAGCTGCACCAGACATTTATTTAAGGTTTTAGCCAGCCAGCCAAATTTTGATCAATATTCTACACTTTGAGAGGGGGTGTGCAGCACTGTGTGGTCTCTGCTGCTTCTCTGTGGCTCCAGCAAAACTTATTGAACCCCTTCAGAAAGCACAGATGCCCTTCAGCTCACCTTAACTGGAGTTCTCTGGTGCCACCTGGGATGTGACAGGCCAAAGCACAGGCCAAGGTCGTTATTGCTACTATTTCTATACAAGCATATTTTTAGTCTTTGGCTTTGGGTTCAGAGAAAAGGGAATTTTCAGGGGAGAAATAACTGGGAAAATGAGTAAAGATCCATAGTTTTAGTTTACACAACTCACGGCAAGCTTTAGGTTAAAGTATCTAAGGTTAAAAAACCCCAAGGTGCACCAAGGCAGGCAACTGTTAGGAGGATTTAACCTCACAGCATTAACTTTGTGTGCCAAAAGTACAATTCTTCTGTGTTCAAAGAGTATAAATTCTCTATAACAAAGAGAATCTTGCAAAAGGAGATTCCTGAAGAGGTGGCCCTCTCTGACATTGAGGCATTTGTTCCAAGTTGAAAATTCAAACAGATAGTTGATGTAACAGTTCAAAATACACAATTGACTTTAAAAGTGTGGAGAAATGGTTTAGCTTGCAAATGAATTATGGGCATGTGATGGCACATCTGTTCAAACATGCTTTCTTGGTGCACTGTCTTTTCCAAGTCCTTTTTTTTTTTTTTTCCCCCTGTGGTAATTCACTTGGGTGAGATTCTGCCATTTTTATTCATATTGTATAGTAGCTTCTTTTATGCATAACCTTGCTGATATAATGAAGACAGAACGAAGCTAAAATTTACTGGAGGAAGGACAAAAAAAAAAAAAAAAAAAGGGCATTTCCAAGACTTGTCAAAGATGAGAACCAAAATTTCGGGTCACTTCTCTTCACATGAAACTGCCTATTTATGTACTCAAAATATCTGACCAGCAAAATTTGGGGTTTAATTTATTTTCATACAGTATTTGCCTTTGGGGAGAGAAGGGTTTTTAAACTGAGTGCTCAGCCCCAGAATCGAATGCTTTGTCTCAGTTTAAAAGTGACTTGTAAGGAACTGAGGATCCAGAACTCGATTTTGATCTAAAACGTAGCAGACAGTGCAAATCCCCACAATATGTCTCATCAAATCAACTGCTGTGCAAATAAAAGTCAGAACTGATGTAAGGTCATGTGTGCAATGAATCTCGCTCTTATAATTCAAATAATTACCAAGGAAACAAATTAATATTTTCTTTTATGACCAATAATGAAGAAATTTGTTTTGTTTGTCCTTTGAATGTTGAAGTATTACCTGAAGACATTATAAATTCAAGATTAGGTGAAGTACTTGAATGGCTGTGGTCTTTAACTTGCCTTCATTATACCTTCCATGATCTCTAGGTTCATTTTATGCAGACCATATGCAGTTAAAAATAACTGGAATTGCTGTATTTTATATGTGCCTTTGTAAGCTTTTCCAACTGCAAAGGGATTTTATTTTTTTTTTATATATAAATACAGAACACCCCAACAAGTTTTATGTTTTCATTTCACCTCTTCCCTTTTTATTTTTTATAGAAATGCTACAAAGGGGAACTTTTGATAAGTATTACCAGCAAAGCCCAGTGTTGCAACACAGTTGAAGTGCTGCAGAGTTTCTATTTAAGGTTACCTGGCATAGTCAGCTCAGCCAGATGTACTTCTGCTATTGGATAATCTCATTTGCTGACAATGTGCACTGCCTTAAAAATATATATATATATTGGAAAAAAAAAATAAAAAAAGGAAGTGCCTAGGTGACTTATATCCAAATCACACATATTCTTTTAGTTAAAATGAAATGTGAGCTTGAATTTAGCCTTTAATTACATTTCCTTCCCTACCTCTAACAAACAAATTTTTACAACCTCTCCAATGAAGAAAGTCATATTTTGTGAATTACTTGCTTGGAAGCTTCCCAGGAACAAATAGTTATTTAGGAAATTTTCTATTATTTGCATCACTCACAGATTATTCTCCAGGTTCCTGACTATTCTGTAAGATAAATTATCCTTTTCAAAGGGTTTTGTGTATAAGTTTATTTTTATTTTAGGGCTTTTATCTGAGTTGCTATCTGGCAAATGGAAATTGTGCTTGTGAAGAGGGAAGCACGGCATAAAAATAGGATCCATCACACCGTGTTTGGGGGATATATAATGGAGCTCTTACAACATGTTAGGGACTTAAATCATCTCAAAATCTTATTTTTATAAGAATCTTTGCGGTGCAAGCTGTAATATAAATCAACAACAGAAAGGGGAGAGTTGTGTATGTATTTGAAGACAATAAAATAGTATTGCTTAAGTGAAGCATTAAAAATAAGTATTACTTAAATTACCTTCCCTAATAAGATATGTCTGTCATTTTTTCATTTAGCATTGGCTCTGAGGAGGCTGCATTGTTCTGCCAGGATTAAAAGATGAGAAACCCGGCCACATTTGAGCATGTGCTTAAACAAGCAAGACTAAGTATTAAATCTGAGTCCTCTGTACTTCGAGAAGCATTTTTACAAGTGGAAAGTTGTTCAGCTGAGATAGTTCATCCGTTTTCCAGAGCCTTTTAAACCTGCATAATATAGTGAAGGTCCAAATGCTATAAAACCTCTTTAACTATTGATATCTGTTCGTAGATAGTGATGTAAATGCTGCCATGAATTTGAATAAGAAAATGACTTTGTCTAACCAAAAAAAAAAAGATTTGGTGCATGGCAATACTGTTGATGTGACAGTGTTGGCTTCTTAATTCTTACACCATGGAGGAAGGTTGGGGTTTATTTTTACGCGGTCAAGGCTTCAAAATTGTTGCCATTGAAAATCAATATTGGGCAGCTGCTAACAAAAATATCGTGGAACGTATCTTTCATACAAACAGCTGCAAATATATTATTGAATGTACAGACAGAGCTTGAGCTTATCTCCAGAGCTGGGCTTAGTGCAGGAATTCACCTCTTCGTAGGCTCGGGATATAATATCAGCGTATATTAATTTATTTCCTCTATCAGCTGAGCAATCTTTATTTTCTAGCTCTGGATGATACATTTGTGGCCATTTCACACTTCCTTTTTGTGGACTGGTGGGTTTCCTTGGCAAAAGCAGTGGCAGCAAGCTGGTTTGGAAGTTGTCAGGGTATGGGAGCAAAATTTCAAGTTATCCATGAAATGTTTATGCCCCTGCTGTTTTCAGCTTCTCTTAAGTTGGCAGTGGTGCCCACAGAGCATTTTTGAACTGTTGTGTTTAATTTATACCACAAATAAAATCAGTAGCATGTCAATTATTACTTTTTTTTTTTTTTTAAGAATGCACTAAGTAATGACCATTTTGGGAGAGTCTGTTCACAGCAGAGAACATACACTCTGTGACCAAATTCTTAACCAAGCCTTACACATCCTACACCCCTGAAAGTCACAGATCAGACATCCTTCATGTTTCACAATCCTGTCCACCCTCTTTTACCAGGAAAGCGAACCCTTTGGTTTTCAACTCACTTAATGTGGCAAAAGTGTATAATAAAAGCAAACAGAGGGAGGGAGGCTGGCAGGAAACTCTTGATCCTTTTACAGAAACTGCCTGTTTGGCTGGGCAGAAGCTGCTGGAGAGCTTTAAACATTCTTACATGCAAAGGCTCTTTGGCTTCAGTTTGGGGCAGACCAAAACCCTTTAGTTTCTAGTAGCTGCAGCCACATTTGCTCCATCCCTGACCATTGCACACAGGTCAAAGTCTGTTTAAACCTTAAGACTGTGCTTCAAAGAGCAGGAGCTCTGATTGTATTCCATTTAGGGCACTGCAATCTCTTCGATTCCTGAAGCAAGTGACACTCGAGCATCTTAATTGTTTAGAAACAAATCTTTATGCCTTTTCTCTCCTTTTTTTCCCCTTTTTTACCCCACTCTGCCCGTTGGCACCCCACCTCCGCACTCTTTTCTTTTTTTTTTCCTGACAACAAACAGGAAAACCACAAACTTCATCAGCAAGCTGTGCTTTCCTCTCCAAAGCCAAGACGTTGGGGCTCAGCACACAAATCACATGCTCGCGCCTTCACTACTCACAAACCACCCTGTAGATCACTCCAGAAAATTATTAGACTTAGTAGGTTAAAAATAAAAAAGCCATTCCATTGTGAGGGTGATACCTCAGGATGAATATTGGTGTGGCCAGGAGGAGAAAGAGTCCTGGGTTGGAGATTTAAAGCGAAGAGAGAGAATAATTAGCCAATATTTAGAGATTATAATCATTTAGGGAATAGCATGCAACAGTTACCTTGCACACAGTTGTGCAGACGCCTCTGAGGGGTTTATTACAAAACAGATGATATTACACATTGGCAGTGGGGATGTTCACCATCACCCAAATAGCTGGCAGTGTATTTCCACCCACCCCTGATCATTTGGGCCACAGCAACACCTATTTACTGCAGGTCCTTATAGGTCTGTCTTCCTGTCCTACCTGGCAGTTGTTCTTGCTGCATTTACTCTACGTGCTGTTGTAAATCAGATGCAGGAGGAAGATGCAGTAAGGGTGAGGCCACACAGCAAGAAACTGCCTTGGCCAAAAGTGGTGTGTGACAGCCTGGCTTTTCTGTCCTCAGCTTCAACTTCTATTTGTAAATTGTTCTTGTCTTCCTTCTTTTGGCCACCGTTCCTTGCTGTACACTGAGAGAAGCGATCTCAGCCCGACATATGTAGGAAAAGAATTAAAGTGGAAATCCCATTTAAAGCCTTAGGGCTTGAGTATGGCACTGCCTGCAAGAACCTGGCACTGGGAATGCAGAAGCAGCTCCACAGTCTGCTTGGAGGGAGTGGGGTGTATCTGTGCCATCGTCCTGCATGGGGGGTCTGGTGCCCAGTGCTGCCTGTGCCTGGGGCACGTGTGGCATTTTCACCCACTTTCCTTTCATCCCATTAATTCCAGCTGAGGGAGCTGAGGCACTTCCCAGGTATGGTGGGTTGACCCTGCCTGAATTCAGCAACCTGCTCTGTCACTGCCCTTCTCAGCTGGGCAGGGGAAAGTGTAACAAAAGTCTCAGGGGACAAGATAAGGACAGGGATAGATCCCTCACCAGTTACTGCCATGGGCAGAGCAGACTCATCTTGGAGAAATTAGTTTAATTTGTCACCAATCAAATCAGAGTAGGATAATGAGAAATAAAAAATAAGTCTAAAAATGCCTTTCCCCCACACCTCCCACTTCCTGGGCTTACTTCACTCCCAGTTTTCTCTCCCTCCTTCCCTCAGTGGTGCAGGGGAACGGGGAATGGGGGCTGTGGTGGGTTCACCACATGTTGTCTCTGCTGCTCCTTCCTCCTCAGGGGTTGGACTTCTCAAACTCTTCCCCTGCTCCAGTGTGGGGGTCCCTCCCACATGAGACAGTCCTCCATGAACTTCTCCAATGTAAGTGCTTCCCACGGGCTAGAGTTCTGCATTAACTATTCCAATGCGGGTCCTTTCCATGGGGTTGTTCCCTCTGGAACAGGCTGCTGCTGTGTGGGTCCCCCACAGGGCCACAAGTCCCGCCGGCAAACCTGCTCCAGCTTCCACTCGTAGCAACTTCCCGCAGAAACCACCCCTGTAGCCCCTTGCTACCAAGACCTGGCCACACAAATCCAATACTCCAGGGAACAAACGTGCCTAGGCCTGGTGCCAGGTGGCCTCGCTCACCGTGGTGTCACACAGCCCATGGCATGTCCCACCGTGTGCCACCACCGAGTGCCACCACCGAGTGTGGCCTTGGGCTGTACCAGCCCTGCAGGTCGTGTGGCTGAGCTCAGGAGAGGCACAGTCTGCTCCCCTCCTGAGCACAGCACGATATCTCTACACACAAGGGCAGACAAAGGCGGTTTTTCAATTTGTTCCTGATTCTTTCCATATTCTGTTTATGGTGCATTACCTTCCCTCCCCTGCGTTCAGGGAATGTCCCTGTGTAGCTCCTGCTACAAGGGCTGGATAATGGAGAGGTTTCAGCACCTCTCCCCAAACTACAGAGCCAAGCAGAGGGCCCGTCCTCAATCTTCCTGCTGTCAACACGAAATACACACTGTTATGATTAAAACATGAAGACAAGGATCCTGTTTTATCTCAAAGAGTGGGAAGGTTTACAAAGGGTTAAAACAATCTAACCTCGCTTTTTTTCCCCCTCCCTTTTCTCTTCTTTTTTCTTCACAATGGCAAATGTTATTTATATTAAAGGGAAAAGCAGCACAGCTTTGCCAGGTCGAGCTCACTTCTCTTTGCCAGCTAAAACACAAAGCAGAGTTACTGCCTTTTTGGTACCTGCAAAACAATCCGAACACAGTGTTCTGTCATCCTTTGAAATGGCAAATGGAAGTCATTTAAACCAGATGAGTGACTGAGAGGGGAATTACTGCACCTACAGCACAGGATATACAGTATATGCACCTATTTCAAGAGAACTAGAGTGGGTGGCCGGAAGAAAGGAACTTTTTTCCTCATTTAACCTGTAATTTGACAACATCTGCAAGGAATTATCCCCAGTACTGGCATTGTAATTGTTGTATCTAACATCAATCACTGGGCAGGGGAGGTTGCTTTAAATAGATGTTAGCTGTGTTACAGTCTCAAAACATGAAAGCAAGAAAAAAAAAAAGTAAAAAAAAAAAAGAAAGGAATGAAATATGTAAATTGGTAGAAAAATTAATTACTGGAAACTTTGGCACTAATTTATTGTTTAAATAAAGACGTGTAAGCGGCCAGTGTGGATGACTGTTTTGGTTTGACCCCATATGCTTTGGCAAGTGTTAGAAAACAGAGGCCACTTCATTCCAATTTATAAAAATTGTAGCCTCTTTTTTTCAAGTCTCTATTAATGTACAGAAGAAGAAAGGGATTAGACTGACTCATATTTTACACTGAAAGGGCAGCGACTAGGAAAGGTTCCATAAACTGCAGGTCTTTAAAACAAAGTCCTTCCTCCCCAGCCCTTTCAGTGGGATTTCTGCGTTTGACTTCATCAGAAACACGATTACAGGGAACAAACTATGCACGTTTTTGGACAGCGAAAATTGTAATTCCAAGCATGCTCCAGATTTCCACCAGCAGCTCAGCAACTACAGGAGTAAATTCATATTCACAAGTTATCAAATTTCCAGCGTGTATCCAATTTTGTATTGGGTTTTGATTCATATTTGTGGCTGGATGTGAATCAGGTCCAGTATTTGTTTCTCAGAAATGTCATGGAAAAGGAAATCACTGGGTGCTCTGGAATTCACGGCCAAGTACAACGCACAGCACCACTATCCAGCCTGAGAGCCAGAGGAATGGTTATGATGGGCTTGGGAATTGTACTTAACCTGGGAAAATGTTTTAGAGACAGAGAGAAGAAAAACCTTGCTCTGTAGTATCTCTAATAACCACTATACTATATATATATACACATATATATATACACACACATTTGTGATCAGCTTGAAATATTACACCACATTTTTAGAAGTTAGGCAGTAAATTGTGTTCTTTTTTTTTTCTTTTCTTTCTTTTTTTTTTCTTTTCTTTTTTGCCTTCCTCTCTCTTTTTTTTTTTCTCTCCATTTCTCTTACTGGGCCATTACACTGAAAGCACTGATAAGTCTTCCTAGATTCTCTTCCTCAAACTCTGGCAGCTCGTTTTCCTCACCTGAAGCCTTGCCTGGAGGCAGCTTTCCCAGCTGTGTCTCACATTTATGTATTTACAGGATAGGGAACCTTTTGCTCAGGAGCCGTTGCTCATAAGGAACCCATCATCTCCAACAGGATATCCCCATAAAACCATTTACATGCATATGTGGAGTAAGGTTCTCTTAATAATTCTTACTTTAACATCTCATCACATAAATTTCAATATATTTCACTTCTCTGATGATAAAATGGTGTTTTTATACATAGTTGCCATTACCTACACATCCAACAATTTGAATATTGGTTAATGGGGGTATAATATAGCATAACAAAAGTATATTATTACTTTAAAGTCAGTCCTCAGAGATTTCATTCTTTTCATCTAAAAACTCTATAAAATCACCCCAAAAAATGATCCAGCTGATGAGGTTGGAAAGGCACAGCTCTGTCACAGCACATGGATCCCATATTTATCCCATTGCATAGGTGACCTGTTGAATGTGTTTTACTTAAATTGAGTTGTAAAATGCTGCCATTTATGGTAAGAAGAAACTCAGAAAATGCTACTTTGTGTGCCAGGCAACGTTTACCTTGCTCTTCAGATGGGGCTTAGGATTTTGTTATGAAATCTTTAGCTTCCTCTTAAAAATAAACCTTAAAAGCCTTCATCCTTTAAAACCTATTCCGACCCGAAAGGTGGGTCATTCCTTGGGCTGGTTGACCCAAGGGGCTCAAGAGATGATGGGCCAGTGAAGTCCATGTCATGCCATGCAGCTGATATCCTGCTTGGCTGTGGTGCTGGGCCTGGAATGACCCCTGGAGAGCGCCGTGGCGATGACAAAACCCTGTATCTGTTTGGGGAGTTGGTTGTTTACTAGCAAAGGTTGAGGAATTACCCTGTGAAGAGCAGACCAAAAGGTAGATCTGGTTCTAGCAGTGAGTGGCCTTGCACTGATGCTGCCTGGGAGCCTTCACTTCCTTTTAACGGGATTTACCCAAAAAGTTAAAATTAACCTGTTTTTTTGTCTTGGAGTACCTGTCTGAGGAGAACACTCCCCTGGCTGCTTGTGGGCTGTTTTTGTAGCTCCAGGCTCTGGCAATATAAACTACTTTTCTAGTTTAAGTTAAGCAAACATCTTTAATTGACTAAAGCTTTTCTTCTTCTTTAATTTGCTGCTGAGGTGAAAGACAACAAGGCTCCGTATGCTTGATTGTCGTGTGTGCATGGTGAAAAGGGTTGAAATCTGCTGTTGAGCAGTGGGTTTGTCTATTTATTTTGAATGTTGCAGTGGTTCATTAGCAAACTTTGACGTGTAGGGTGACCAGTGTCTGTATTTATGTCATGTTTTGCAGAGAAGAGATCAGCCCAGCTGTGTCTCTGGTACAAGATGTGCTTTGGTGTTGATTGCTGGGCGCCTCTCAGGAGTAGGTCAAGAGGGAGAACTGGGTGGGAGAGCATCAGAAGGGTGAGGGCAATGACCAGGATGTAGTTTGGACTACCCAACCTTCAGTATCATTACAACACACAGGTACCCAGAGACCTGTGGGCATCCAGATTGTGGGCAGTGGCACAGAATATATTTAAAAAGACTTATTTATGTTCAAATCCTAATTGTCTACTCTGAAAATGTGTACGCCCTGCTGTTCTCAAAACATCTGGAAAATTCACCTTCTGACACAGGGAAGTGTAAGCCATGAAGGGACAAAGATTTGTGCAGACGCTCCAGGACAGCACAGGCTCATCCTAAGCCTCTGACCAGGCAGCACTGATGTTCTTGTCACCACATGGCCGTTCTGTCCTCAGGGAATTTCCTTCCCTGGGAGTGCCAGTGCCTGCACACCCACCTTTCTCCTGTAGACCTTCCCTGCTCGTGGCAGGGGAGTTGGAACCAGATGATCCTTAAGGTCCCTTCCAACCCAAACCATTCTGTGATTCTATAATTCTATAAACTTCTGAAGAGCGCAGTTCCATGTACGGCCTGACTGTAGTGCCAATAAATAATTTATTTTCTATGCTATCATCATAATTCATAAAAATTCTCTCCCTTCTGGGGGAACATTTTATCATCTGATAAGGGGCCAGAGCAAGCCAAAAATATAAGGCCCTAACCAAATGATAAATACGGGATGACATAAGCTATAAAACATAAAAGAGTGAGCGTGTGTAATACATGCCAAGGATGGCTGAGGATCAATTTAAACTAAACGTTTTCTGTTAACATGAGAATTTTTGTAAACTGGAGAAAATGAGAGGGAAGAAAAGAAGGATTTATGGAGTAATGTGTGGGAGGCCTGCGGTGTTAAAACAGCTACGGCTGGGGCATGTTTGTTCTACTGTCTCAGGAGTAGTTTGTCCTATCCTTACTCTCTCTCTCTGGCAAATTTCCTGATGCCTTTTGTTGGACACGCTGGAAAGTTGAGGTTGGATGTAGCTGTGTTTCCTTGTTTGGATAAACTCAGAAATGGAAAGCATTATTCAGAGAATTGAGGATCCACCTGTCGCAGCCCCACCGATGAAATCTGGCGACTCACATCCCTTCCTGGTGCCCACGTCAATCCTTTGCTGAATTCATTTTCCATCCCCCTTTCCTGCGGGATGCTCACCTTCTTGGGCTGCTCTGATGGCACCATGGTTACTTACGGCATTGAGCAATATCTGTCTGGGTCCACGGGGAGCCTCATGTGCTGGCCGTGGTTCTTGTGAGGATGACGGTGCTGCTCGTCTTAGAGGAGGTAAAACCTGCCCATTTATCGCTCAGGATTTTCCAACAAATTCATCATCATCGTGCTTTAGGCTTGCAGTCCACTCCCACCTCCAAATAAAATCCGTTTTCTGATCCATGACCTCATTCTGCGTATAACATTTCAGCCCAGCTGCATGATTGGGTGTCCCGCATTTGCAAAACTGTAATTTCCCTGCCAGCTCAGCTCCTTGCTCAATTTTTATTTTATTTTTTTTTTATTACTATTTTTTTTTTATTCAGGCTCATCACTACTTTGGCTACCTACATGGATACAGTGAGGCATATCACTAAGGCACAGACTTGGAGCCAGGAGAAGCAATCATACGACCTCCACGAGGCCAATTCTCCAAAGCTTCCCAGCGGGGAGCACAGATCACTAATCATTGCAGGTCTATTTATGAGCTGGGAGAGCTTTCCAACTTAGAAAAACTTGTGGAGTTTATTTCAGGTACCTGAGTTTCCAGGCCAATACACATTTAGCTTTAACTGTTATCAGGGAAGAAAGTGAAAATACTTGTAAACAGAGAGCAGGGCTTGAACCCCCCATCTCCCCTTTTAAGTGAGAGCATGGGTACATGTAGAGAGAGCAATTCTTAGATATATAGCCCACCTAGGTAAAGCACTTTCAAATGTACTTCATTTATTTATTCTAGGCCCTTTTTTTGGCTCAAAATCATCAAAAATTGCTGTCTCTAGTTTCATTGTGCCCTTTTGAAATTGTCCAGATTTTGCACTAAGAGTCTAAAGCCACAGCAAAGGAGCAGGCCAAGAGGAAAAGCTTTTGAAGAGTTCCCACAGCTGTGAAAACACGGGCCTCAGGCTGTGTGTAGAGTTACTTCAAACAGCTGCTTCAGGTGACTAAACACCTTGAGTCTCATTCATCAAGTGTTGTTTATACTGGCTGACAGACCAGACTTGGAGAATTAACTCTGAGAAAAAAAGATGTACTACATACCGAGTATGGGAAAAGAACCCAGTGCCCTAAATAAGAAAGAAAGGGGGGAGTAGAGGAGGGGGAGAAAAAGGGGGAGGGAAGAGTCCCTTTAAAATAAAACAGATGAGGGCCAAATTTATTTCATGTTAATAGGCCTTTTGATGCCCTTTGCAT
This sequence comes from Oxyruncus cristatus, assembly GCA_013399855.1. Classification (NCBI taxonomy): domain Eukaryota; kingdom Metazoa; phylum Chordata; class Aves; order Passeriformes; family Cotingidae; genus Oxyruncus; species Oxyruncus cristatus. The sequence continues at coordinate 1,566,949 of VXAY01004756.1, read as the reverse complement.
GTTTAAAATCAGAGGCGAAGGGGTATCGATGGTTTGCCACTTCGTAATCATGCAAATAAAAGCGATTTGAATGATCCCTGTGCCTTGACAAAAAAGCTCAGCTGACCTGGTGTAAAATCTCAGTGGTTAATTAGGAGCCTTGAATAACCTACTAAAATAAGACCCTTTTTCTCAACCAATACCTCTACAGAGAATACCAGGAAAAAAAATGCCCAGAGCCTCCCTGCTCCCGTTCAGCATCAGATTGTGCAGCTTCCACCCGTAGTTTTGGTTCAGGACTTATCACTCAGCTTGAGATAATATTCTTTCATCTCATATCCATATGAGAAGGTGACATGATATTTGCAATCGTGTAACTGCTTTGCATGGATCAAAAGAGGAATGAAAGAAAATGACACGAGTCAGTGTCAAGTGAAGTGCTACTAGTTAAGTAAGCTTTAAATATTGAAGGGGATTTTTAATATTTCCTTTTAATCTCGAAATCTGTCACTCGGTGATTTTTTTTTTCTAGCGCTGGAGTTGTTACTAACAACATTTTCCATGGTTTCACTCAATCCAAATGCGAAAACCCACCCCATCTCAGTCATGGCAAATGTTGTAATTCCTACTGGCAATTTCTCATCTGCAACCCGGGCAGATTCCAAAGAAAAGGAGATGTTTTTCAGGCGCTGGGATACTGTTGGGATCCTGATGTTTGAACACTGGCACCAGAACACGGGCCAACAGTGAGATTTCGGTGTTTTTTTTCTGGTTGTTTTTTTTCTTGATGAGCAGTCAGACTGCGAGGGTGAGTGTGCTTTGAGAGACAAAAATAGCATTCAAAGGAAGAATTTAGAACCATAGAATATTATTTTAAAAGAAGATTGTTTCGGAGGCTGTTTCCCTGACAAACTTGGTAAATAGTTTGGCAGATAGTGAAGCTGTTGGATTTGCATATGCATATGTAGGGGCTGAAGAAAAATACCAGGTGGTTTTCCTTCTTAGCTCTTTGGAATAACAGAAAGTTGATGGCAGTAGATTTGCATCTTATTCTTTGGGGGGAAAAAAAAAAAAAAAA
>VXAY01004756.1:1480813-1565881 GCA_013399855.1 Oxyruncus cristatus | reverse complement strand
AAAAAAAAAAAAAACAACAGAAACAAACCAACCATTTTTTTTTTCTCAAAAGCACGATTTTGAACAAGAAAATAGAAGAGTAACACAGTTTAAAATTGTATGAGGAATGTTGATGAGCCAGTTTCTCCCTTTATTTAGGGTGAGCTACGTCCTTCACCGAGAAGGATCTCCCCATTGGATTTTACCTAGGCTGAAAAAGGCAATCCTAATTGGATTAAAACCCCCCCAAAGTAATCCAGCGTATATCCAAAATAAGAAGATCAAATGACTGAAATAATATCTTATTCTTTCCCCCCTTGAAACAGTGATATCACTGGAAAGGATTAAAAATTAAGTTGTTTATGTCCCCGGCTGACATGATTTGGGGCAATTTCCCTTGTCATTTATAGCAGAGTAATACTGGGCTTGTGGCTGATATCTACAGCAGGCAGAAATTTAGGGATGGGAATTGGAAAAAACATGGAAAAACTGCAAGGTGGTTTCAATGGCAGAGGTGCTACGGGATGCTGAAGTGGGGGTTTAGGAAGGGCATGGATTGGAAAAAGTGATCTGTTTAAAAACAAGCAGCTGGAGATGCGCAGGGTTGGTTGGAGACCTCAGTAATGAAGGAGTCAAGCCCAAATTCCTTCCAAGCTGAGGAAGGTTTGGTGTCTCAGCGTCCCCTCATGGTCCCAGCTCTCTGCCAGGGTGGCAACACGGAGCAGTTTGTGCTGGCTGAGGGCATTTGGGCACAACGGCAAACGTAAATCACCGAGATTAACGTATAGCCGTGGTCACACACAAAATATATCAGCAGAATATTGGTTTCCTTTGCAAGGCTCCGGGGGGAAATAAAATAGATTTGCAATGTTTATTTTCAGTAAATTATTTTTTTTTTTTTTTGAGTCCAAACAAAATATCTTTTTTTATTCTGCTTTGCTCGTAGTCGTGGACTGCACTGCTCCTTTTAGCTCGGAGTGGGTGAATTTTGGAGAGCTTTGGCAGCTCAGCTCATGTTCAGACTCGATGGCCTCATGAGTTTTAACTAGAGCAGGCACCGGGTCCGTTTGGGGCACTGGGATCTGCACGCGTGGCCACCACGGTGACCTCCTCCCTTCTGCTCCGGTGTGTTAGTGCATCCCTCGTAAAATATTCCTGCCTGCTGGAGATCCTGTGATCCCAAGGCTCGGGGAAGAGGGCGGGCAGGCTCTGCCTCACCCAGGTGTCACTGTTTTACGAGGTGAGTGCCTCTCTCCCTCCTTGCCATCAACGCCGCGCTCTCTCTGCCAGGCTTCGAGTGCTGCCACCCCGTCTCTTCATCCGGACGGGGCTGCCAGGAGCCACTTACATTTCTGTCCCTTGCTGGGAGTTGAACACTCTCCAGGTCCCTTGATTTCTCCCCCTTCCTCCTACTTCCAGCCTGTTTTTTGTTTTGTTTTTTTTGGTTTTTTTCCCCCTCACAGTTTGATAATGCAAAGTTTGTTTGTTTGCTTAATTAAAACCGAAATTTCCCTGAAAAAGCAGAAGTGCCTTTCAGGCCTGCAAATATTCTGTTTGCTCCCTTTTACTCTTGCTGCTAATTGCAGTTGTGCCTTTTCTATGAACCAGCCATGACATTTACCTTAAAAAAAAGAATAAGCTGCCCACTGGAGTGAAATTAAAAGAATCTGATGATAATAAGAATCACCATTAGTAGCAACCGTACAAATATGGTGTTTTATAGAGTGTGGCTCCACGTTTTGCAAGGGAGCTGAGAAACAAGCAGATATCTCCTCTTTGGACAGCTCAGAGGACAATTAAAAGGTAATGATAATCTGAAATATAGTAAATAATCACCCTGGGGGTGTAAACGAGCCCTTCTCGTTTATTAACATCACAAGAGTCCTGGTGTCAGTTCAGAGCAGCTCAGATCACCTTCAGTGAGATGTTTGCCATGTTTCCTTAGGCTGAGCTTGGCCTACTGGTTAAACAAAGAAAACAAAGCAATAAATTATCAAGAATATACCTGGGCTCAAGAGGCCACATTAAGCTTTCACAGCTTGCTATTTTCTTCACGTAATTTCTAATTTATTTTGTACTTTAAGAGTTTGTTTTGGCTGGGATTGAAATTTAATTTGCTCTTCAAAGAAACATAACAATGGAAACACAAAGAGGAAGCTTTTGTTCTCTCCCTAGGAGTTCTGAAAGGTAATAATTATGAAATGATAAGATTCTAAATGAAAATGTCACTTGCAAAGGTTGAGGTTGAAAACAGCACAGACCTGTGTAAAGCGAGAAAAGTCACATTTGATTCATGAACATAAATACAACCAGAATGATTTAATTTTAAGTCATCTGATGATTTATTGTATAAATATTTTATAATTTTGAAAGGAAATTCTTCAAAGCACCGGTGTCTGCGAGAACACAATGCAGCTTTGCAAAAAAACACCGCTCCTGTATTATTAATAATAATAGTAATACTAGAAAGATTAATAAAATATCATAAACACAGACTAGAAGAACAGTTATTTGTATAAATTCCAACAACTGCTATTCAACAATACCCTAAATCAGATGTAGGAGTAAAGTTTTCAGTTGTCTCTGTGCTCTGCATTGTTACAGTGATCAGCATATCAATGGTGCTGTTTTTTTCCCTACTCAACGAGAGTGTTATGCCTCAAGCTTTAAAACAACTGTATTCCTTCAAATTCAGCTTTATAAACCGCATTTCCTGATTCGTCAGGAGAAATTTAACCCCTTCCTTTGCTGCTACCTGCCTGTCTTTCCTCCTGAGATGTTTCTGGACAGGGCGAGCCACTGATCTTTAGAAAAGCTGTTTGCACACACATGACCTGTCTCCTCCTGTGCATCTTCACGAGGTAAACTCTCGTTGTCTGCTTGAGCAATGTATTTTGGTGGACTTTTCCCATGAATTGTATACGTTGGCTTTCCCCTCTAAACACAGGGGTACATTTTGCAACGAAAACGTTGGTTCAGCATTGGAGCTCAGTGTCAGACAGCTGTTGCTGCCCGAGAGAAATGACCTGATAATGCTCCTCCTGAATTTCTCCTACTAATGTAGAGCCCCCTCACAGGTATTAAACATTTTCACATAGAAAAGTTTCAAAAGAGGGGCTGCTGGAGAGGGGGGATGTGAAGTCAGATGTAAAGGAGGAAAGGACACGGTGGTCTGCATTTCCTTGCTGACAAAAACCTTTTGGCACTGATTGCTATCTACATCCCATTCCAATTTTCCCTCAGAAAGGGATCAGACAATATTATCAGCTCCTTCTCAGTTGTTTTACTTCCTCTGAAGTCTGGATGTAAGTGGTGACCCAGCTCTCCTGGTGTTACGGTCCTTTTTTTTTGGCTGATGCCTTTATTTTGTCCCTTGATGTCGTGCTACCTGTGGGGCTGAAGGAACCATCCTGCTTCCTGAGCTCAGTTTATGTGGGATCTGATTGGCATTAAAAGTCACTTTTTTTCAGTACCCAAAAGTTAGATGATGATTTTGAGTGGACAAATGCAGTTTCTGCTCCTCTTCCTGGGCTGGTTGGATAAACCTGTGTAAAATAACCCCTCTAGAGATAGGTCTCAGGAGGTCATTAATTCACTAATTCATTAATTCTAAACCCATTTCTTGTGTATAAGGATGCCTTTAAATATTAAGTGTTGTGGCAAAGAATTGTGAGCAAAACTGTGGAGCAATTAAAGCCAGAAACATTGGTTTGTGTAGTTCATAAACCATTTTTTTCCAGTATTTGTGGAGCTCTGTCTTGACTGTGGCCAAGAGACCAGACCATGATACCTCCCAACTGCTCATGAGTTGGTAAAAGTTCATTCAGAAGTTTTCTAAATATTCACAATTGTTCTCTTTACAGAAATTCTCATGCCTGGGTGCATGGGGAAGTTTCTCTGCAATCCTTCAATGGCATCAGCTTTTATTCTGTTCTTTTTTTCTTGCTTATACTGAAAGAGTTTCACAAAAACAATGTAACCAATGTTTCATCACTGTATGAGTTGGAAAATAGAATTTTATGTGAAGTTTCTGTATCTCCACGTTGTGGGATACTGGGTGATGATTAAATTCTATTTTCATCCACGGCACATCGTGTAGTTCTTACTTTAAATGAACAAAATCACTCACAGATCTGAACAAGATCTGGCTCTAGTATTTTCAGGCAGTTTTGCCCAAACACAAAAAAAAAAAAAGGAAACACAGGTATTTATTTGAATAATAATAATTAAAAAAAAAAGTGTTCTGACACCACTTGTACCGCTTAGATTCCCTTTTAAAAGTATTCCTAAAAAAGAAAGATCACATCATTCTGTGATTATCAAAATTATGAATACTGTTTAAAAAGGAATTTGCTGGAAGGTGTGCTTAGAAAATATTTTAAGAGCATATACTAATTAAAAAAGATAATTGGATAGAATCTGTACTGGATACCAACTTTTTAGGGATTTCATAATCTTCACTTACAAGATTACAAGCTACTGGAATATTTTGTTTTATCACAGTGTGCTAGAGAACCCAGTGGACTTGCTATGAACCGACTAAAAATGACTGGAGGGTGGGTGGAGAAATTGGGGGAGGTGTAGTTAATATTCACATTTTCTTTTACCTTCTCTTTCAACTTTTTAAGAACATTTTTCTCGTGGTTAAAATGGGCCCTCTGTCTTTGCACTGGTAAAATGGCCAATCTCTTGTGGAACACCAAAATGTAGCCAGTGTTTAAACCTCCTCTTCCTCAAGTGTTCATTAACAGGACTTTTGTGAGTAAAAATAGTGGACTTTCTGGTGTATTGCTCTTATTCCTAATTTGAATTTAGAGATACCAAAAAAAAAAAAAACACCCAAAACTACATTACTCGTATAATTATTCTTAGTTGTGGTACTTGTACTTTATTTATGTTGATTAGCAGCAGGTTAATGGTCGTTCGATTCATTAAAGCAAATTATTGTGGGACATTTACACTTTTTTTCAGACTTATTTCTTTCTAAAATAAAGGTTAATCGTTGAGGATTACTGAATACAGATTTCTCTTGCAATTTGAAATGGTGGAACCTAAAAAAAAGCCAAAAAAACACCTGCAAGACTTTTTGATGGGCCAGGCTCAGTCTTACAGGAAAATAATCGTTGCATGAAGAAAGACCTTAGAGGGGACCAAAATTCTTACCTGAGTTTTTAATCTATTTCACAGAAGAGAATAAAAACCTAAAAACCTGCTGTAGGTCAGTGGAAGAATTTCTTATTGACCCCACTCAAGATTATGGAAGGGGAAGTTTTTATGTGGCTGTAGGAAATAGTGCAGTAAGGAAAAGAATGACCTCACATTCAGACAGGGGCACGTTAAATCCTGAGTATTTGGCACATTTAAATACTTCAATAGGCCCATTTTTGCATGTGAAGGGTAAATAAATATTGGGAAAAAAATAAACTTTGCTTAAAAAAACAACCAAAAAAAAAGATGATAAAGCAAACATATAGGTATTGCATTTTTATGTTGGTCTTAAAACAAGCCCAAGGCATTCTCCCACACTTTTTTTTTTCCCCAACATTATCTCCACCTGTAATAATAAAACATCTCTTCTGATTACTGTGCTTTCTATTATCTCATGTCTGTATCTAATTTATTTGCTATCCAGCCTTACTTTTCCTGTGTTAAAGGGTTCTTTCTCTTGTGGTAATGCAATCCCAGGTTGTGATTTAGGAGGTGGACGTGCTCCTAGCCCCCCAAAATATTCTTTTCTTGCTGGAAAAAAAAAAAAAAAGATGTTTAAGTTGTAAAATATTTCAGAACAGGATGTGTACTAAACTAGAAAATGGGGCTACATTTAAAATGACATAGTTTAAAATTCATGTAAAGGGTGAGACAACGTCGCTACTTTAGAAATAGGCAATTGCCAAGGCAGAGAGTACAGTGAGTTTTAATACCTTTCAAAATAGAACACCCTCACGATGACTCCTAAAATACTAATATATTTAGAATGCAGATTTGGTCTTAGTTTTAATATCTGTGCTCTCAAAGTTTTTGGGACTGCTTAAGCTCATACAGAGATTAAAAAAATCAGAGTATTCAAATGCACACGTAGGACTGTTGATTAAATTAGGAGAAGCTTTCCACATCACATTTGCAAGGTGTGAAAAAGGGATAAATCCAGGGTTTTTTGTGCTTTCTGACTTTCTTACATGTGTGTATTCATGGTAGAGAGCTAAAAGTACACTTTCATAACTAGTTTCAATACTCTTTTTTTGGTAAAAAGCTCACTGCAGGTCTTGTGGATGCACAAATCCCTTGAAATCCATGTCAATGGGAGGCCTTCCATTGTTTTCCATGGATATTGAAACAGGCCCTTATTATTCTTCCAAGGCATAGTCTGCTTTGTTGTGATCCCAAACCCCTGTGATCACCAGGACAGAGGAGATAGTGTGTGTGAGGGAGTGATTTATGCTCTGCTTGTTTCTGTTGCCTCCAGAACATGGGCTTGCTACAAGATGAACTCTGATTTCAGGAAATCACCCACACTGTCAGCAAATTTGCCTGTCCTTCTTCAGCATTACGAAGGGCCCATTTTTCATGTTTTAGAAATATTCTGATGCTGGACTTTGATATATTATTACCACATGGCCACATCACAATAAACTTGCCAGGGCTCACGCGCAGACCTGAGGACTCTTAAAAAAACAGAATCAAAGGAGCAATCCCCTTGGGTCCCTGCAGAGATCCAAAGGAAGAGCTCTCCCTAGAGCTGGCTCAGTTTTACTTTTCCCGGAGATAATCACCAAATTTATAAATTTATATATTAGATTTTTATCCAAATTTGGATAAAAATCTCCAAATTTACCCGGAGAATGAGGAATTTGAGGAAAAGCAACGCACAGGATGGGCGGGAAAGATCCAAAAGAGGAAGTGCCAATCTGCATAAAAGTGGTAAAACAAAAGGGTCCTAAAAAATTCTAGAATACCTATATGCTTTTGTCTAAATATTGGTATCAAGGGGAGTTTTAGGTGTGGAGAAGCCGTGTAAATCCCTAATTTCTGCGTGGAACACAATACACTCTTATTTTGTGGGATGTTTTATTACTTGGTGGGAACTTATGAACCTGTCCTTGAGAAGGTAGCAGAGGTTTATAATCTCCTTTGTCAAGAGGAATGGGAATTTGCCTTTCCTACAGGTTGTTTAAGCAGGAAGAAGTAGAGGAGCAGCTGATTAAGATTCTCCAAGAGTGGCAGAGTTAGTCCTGAGCCAAGTCTGATGGCCAGGTGTGTAATTTCGGAAACAGTTTGGGTTTGGATGGGATTTTTTTCCTTTCAAACTCCCTGTAAATAAAAGAACTGTGATTCTCTGACCTCATTTGTACCTACACTGAGAGCAGGGTTGTGCTGAGAGCTGAGGTAGCTGAGAAAAGGGCTTTGTTTTCTGTCATTAGCCACGGGAAAGGCCGGTGTGGCCATTTGAACTTTCTTCTCCATCCCATCAAAGTATCAGCCTGAGGATCAGAAAGCAAACAAATAATAAAAACAAAAACCAGGCCATTATTTTTTATCAAGCTTGAAATGTCTCTCTTTGAGGCTGGTCAAGTACTGGAAGAGGGGCCCAGTGGGAATCTTAGGAAAGGTTATCCTTGGAGATGTTCCAAACCCAGCTGAGGAGGCCCTGGGCAACATTTTCTAGCTCTAAGGCTGGCCCTTTTTTGGGGGGTACTGGGCCAAATGGCTCCAGATGGGCCTCCCAAGCTAAGTTATTCATAATTCCATGACAAAATGATCCACGCCAAACCCAGGCATATGTAACTGAAGTTTGTCTTGGTCTTCCACAGCATTTCCTGACTTCAAGTATATATTTGGGAAGGAAAGTGGGCTACAATTTAATTTTCCCTTGAAACTTGATATTTTCTATCTATAAGACACAATTATCCCTCAAATTCTTTGGTTTTATGTGACAATAAGAGGCATGTTTAGCAAATTTGAGTTGATTTGACGGAAGCATTTTAGTATTAATGTATTATATGATTGTAAAGTAAAATATTAAAGTATTAAAGCACTTTGCTTTTGCTCTGGCTCTTTAGAAACACTCTGAGTTATTGAAGTGCAGCAGAGGACCACTGAGTCAAAAGAAATTAATGCAATATGTTGAAATAATGAAAATATCACTGGAATCCAAGAGGATCCCAGTATCTCCCGTAGCCTGAAGTCTGGGAATTTGCAAATGCCACGGACAGGTTGGCTGGGAAGCCATCCTGCTTAAGAGAGCTCAGTTCTAAAGGTAATCCTCACCACTCCAGCCTTGGCAACACCTCCTTGCACCAGCCAAGCCTTTGGATTTTGGAGCTCTGCTCTCTTTTCCTTCCAACTTCGCGCCGTTCACTGCCGTGGGTTCAGTGTCCAAGCAGGCAAAAAAAAAAAAATCTCTTTTCTAATTTTTTTAAAAGTTGGAGTCTTAATCCCTTGACTTTAAAGGATGAGGTTAAAGAAGTAACTCAGATTTTTTTTTTTGGATGAAGTGAAGGATAACAGGACCTTTCATTTTATATTCCTCTAATTCTTCTGACAGCAAGACCTTCCACTTGCTCATCTAAGATTGCTCCTGGAAACTAATTTCAAGGTTTCCACTCACACGAAAAACCTGTACCCAGAACCATTTTTACCATTTTCTTTCCATGTAACTTCCCATGTCTTGTTTTTCCATCCAGGAGAAACTGAGGGGTCATTTTGGCAATTATTATTTCCTCATAATGATAAAGCCTCATCCACCACATCTTAAAGTCTCATCTGTAACTGGGATTCGCTCAATTGAACTTCCTGCATTAATAATTTTAGTCCTGATTTGCGTATTTTCCTGTGTCTTTGGTGGTAGGAAGGAAGTTTGATTTGTAATGATCAAATAGTCTCACCTTTCCCTGCGTACCTTCATTAAAAGAGAATATTTGTTTGGAAACATGAGACACATAAAGCTGTGTGGATTTCCAGGGCAAAGGACATCTCTGCCATAGCTCTGCAACCTGGCTTAAGGTTCCAATACAATAAGTGAGCAAAAAAATAGATGTTGTTTATAGTCACCCAACCAGAATTGAGGTGTTCTTCCAACTTGTTGTTCTCGTTTACATTTGCAAATGGACAGTTCAGCAAAGTAAGGTTTTATAGAATAACAGAATTATAGAACAGTTTGGGTTGGAAGGAACCTTAAAGATCATCTTGTTCCAATCCCAACAACTTCCACTAGCCCAGGTTGCTCCAAACCCTGTCCAACCTGGCCTTGGACACTTCCAGGGATCCAGGGGCAGCCACAGCTTCTCTGGGCAACCTGTGCCAGGGCCTTACCACCCTCATAACTGAGAATTTCTCCCTAATCTCTAATCTAACCCTGCTCTCTCTCAATGTGAAACCATTCCCCCTTGTCCTGTCACTCCATGCCCTTGTCCAAAGTTCCCCTCCAGCTCTCTTGGATCCCTTTATATTTTTTTCTTATGTTTTCTTATATTTTCTTATATTCTGGATATTTTTTCTCCAGCTTGCAAATAGAAATTCTTTTGATTTCTTTCCCCTTGTGGTTCTGTTTCTGGTTAGCAAAACCGATTTAAAATAATCCTCTAGATGTTCCTGTACAGTTGGAATAAAACTGTGTTGAACTCGATTGTGAAACAGGAGAAAGTTCAAGAGATTAGAGCCTGTTGTTTTATTGGAATCAATCAAATTCCAAAAGGTATAATTTGTACCTGACATAAACGGGGTTGCTGTTGTCCCATCTTCTCCTTGGGAGCCAGCCTACTGCTTTCTGCATGCAAGGGTGACTGAGGAAGGGGGTTTAGACCCTCTCCTTGATAATTCCCCCTTGGAATCTTTGTTGCAGGCTTGGTGGTCTGCATTTTATTTGCCTTTAGCTGCATTTCCCATCTATTTGCCACTTAAAAGGATGTGAATCTGCCTGTCCCGTGCCAGAGTTGTTGATGCTGGTGGCTGGATCAGCCATGTAGAAGCATGGCTGTGGCTGTGCAGGTTCCCGTGTCGTATCCATTTCTCCGGCATCGGGAACGCCTCCCGTTGGCAGCGGGGCCCATCAACAAGTACAGGCAGAAAACGGCCGGGAATGTCAAATATTTATCCCTTTTAAAAAATTTAATGTGTTCTCCTGGGGCCTGATTACAGAATTTTTTTAATGCTTACAAATTTCTTCAGTGCAACAGTACTAGTTTGTTTCCAAGGAAACAAATGTACTTATACTGCACTGCACACATTCTTAATCATTAAATTCTATAATCTCCCTGCCTCGTTCTTTCTTTTTTTCTGTCTCTCTCTCTCTCTCCCTCTCTCTCTTTGAATGGGTAACTTCTAAAAATTGTTTGGTGGTTTTTGTTTTTGTTTTTTGGGTTTTTTTTATTGGAGTCCCCAGATAGTCTTTAACTGCAGGTAAATTTTCAAATATGTTCTCAACAAAGGATTGTTTCAAATTACTGAAAGAAAAAAAAAAACAAACCCTTAATTGTCAAGAGCTTTTATGAAATCATCTTAATCAAGATAAATACATATTCTTTATTCTTCTATTTAGTGTGCAAATTTATTTTTCTGAAGCAGGTCTTTAGTGTGGTTTGATGTGAGATGTCAGGATAGGAGTGATATTTAAAAATCAATCTTAAATGTATATTTTTTTAATTCAGGCTCTGCAGACTATGTATGTTTATGCAACACTATTTCTGTACAGGGAAAAGTATGTGAGCCTATATGGTACATTACAGATATACATATTTACACAGAAGACCCAGGCTTTGAATATTTCATTCAAAATATACTAAATATTAACTGAGGACTAATAGGAGCTCACTGGAGGGACGACACATTTTTAAAGTGACATCTTAGCATTCAAACCATTCATATTCTTCAGTGTGAATGTAATTTTTATCTAAATGATTTCAGAGGAAAATTGATTCATTTGACTATAGTGCTCCTAAGACCAGTGGGAAGCTCATCATCTTAATATTGAATCTGTAAATCCTTTCCACTAGGGATGATTAACAGCTTTGTCAAGTGTTTATTTTACTTTAAGAAGAATATGTAATTTCCTGGCATAACTCAGACAGATTTCACTCTATTTCTTCTTTTGCATGTCACATTCATGCTGTAGGTTAGCGTGATCCAGCCTACCTCTATTAGGCTTCTATTTTGAGCAGTAAAAGGATAGCCTAATAAGTTTTCATAGTTTAATGAGCACACATCAGTTTGCCCTATGATTCATTTATACTTGATAAATAAAAACCCCTCAGCAGTCCTGATAAGGAGTAATAACGGGGAATTACTTCCAGATGGCACTTCTGCTTTACTACACGTGTGGTCTGAGCTGCCCACGGGACACAAAGCCGGTCTCAGCGCAGGGATGTGCCGCTCACAGGGCTGGGAGGTGCTGGCAGCCCCTTCCTGGTGGCAGGACAAGGACAGGCAGTGGGGTTACGTGGAAGTATTTGGCTGTGCAGTGACATTTACAGGCTCAGCTTTGCACGCAAATCCAGGGGCGGGTGGAAACAACAGGGAATGGGAAAGACTGTCCTCCGTGCATCCGTGCTGTCGTGGCTTAATTAAGACACCTTAGTTGGACTGAAAAAAACCCCATCAACAGTAATAGTTAAATGACTAAAATAAAACAGATTTTATTGCTACAAACAGCTTCAGTGAGCAACAGACCAGTCTCTTAAAAAATATATAGATTTTTTTTTTTTTTTTTCCAATGGCTTTGACCCGAAGGAATGGCCTGGAGTTGTGTCAGAGGAGGGTTAGATTGGATATTAGAAAGAGATTCTTCACCCAGAGGGCACTGAACAGGCTCCCCAGGGCCATGGGCACAGCACCAAGGCTGACATCGCTCCAGGAGTGTTTGGATGATCTTCTGGGGCGCAGGGTGGGACTCCTGGGGATGGGCCTGTGCAGGACCAGGAGCTGGAGTGGATGATCTTTGTGAGTCCCTTCCAACTGGGCATATTCTGGGATTCAGTGATTCTGTGATTGACTATGTGATCATCTACAGGTTCTTCCTCATCTACTGTGTCAGGCAATAAAAGGTTATTTCAACATACATACATATATATATATAATTATATATATATATGAATATATATATATATGTATTCACACTCATGCAATTTCCCACGGATAACTATTTAAGTCACCAAACCCCAACATCTCCACCACACCTGTCAGAGTTCAAGAAGCATTTGGACAATGCTCTCAGGCACATGGTGGGATTCTTGGGGCATCCTGCACAGGGCCAGGACTTGGACTCCTTGTGGGTCCCTTCCAACTCAGCATATTCTGTGATCTTTTTTGGGGGATTTCATTTGCAACCTTTCTTTAGGTGCTCATATGAAACATCTTAGTGTTTTTTGGCCACAAGTGCAATGCTGAGGAAGGTGCTCTATAATAAAGGGAATGAGGGAAATGTATATCAAGAGATTCCTGTAAAGGTTTACCAATCTGAATTATTCTCACTTGTAGGATAAAGGGGAAAATTCTGTCCTTGTGCTGCTGGTTGTCCAGCTGCATCTCAGCTTTTTGAGGGCTTGAGGTGGGAAGTATAGATGAAAAGTTTAGCCAGTAATGAGCTGTGTATGGTTTGAACCTTCTTGTGCAGACTGGCAAAATAGCAGATTTCAGGGGTGAAAAGAAAAAAAAAGGGGAAAAAAAAAAAAAAAAAAGAAAGTTTGCTGGAATCTACAGTTTCTCTTCCAAGATGAGATTAATTACAGCCCAAACGATCGGTGAATGCTCCTGCTTCAAGAAGAAATGTTGTGAGCATGATTGCCTTCCAAGCAGGAGTGACACAAATCTATTCTGCTGCTGCAACGGTATCATCAAGCATTGTTTGGTTTGGGTGTTTCTGCAGAAAGTGCTCCGTGCTCTTTTCTCTCCAATTTCCTGCTCAAAGTCTAAAATAGAAATTGCAGATTAGAAAATCCTTTGAGAATGGGGTTCAGCAAGTGAAACTGCTTGAAGGTAAGTTTCATACTAGTTTGACTGAATTTAATGAGCCATTGTTAGGAACCAAGCAAGCAAGCATTCTAGTGAGGCAGGAGGTATACACAAGCTGTCTTTTTAAGAAACCATTGTAAATCTGGTAACAAAGAGAGCCTGACTTTCTCCTTGAATTACCATGTTGACAAAAAAAAAAAAAAAAAAGAAAGAAAGAAAAAAAAAAAAGTCTACTGCATGTACTGGTAGCAAATGAGATACATTCTGCCAGTAAAGAAAATTAGACCTTAAATTTAACTCTCTAAAGCCTAACGTGGAGGGCAAGGGAAAAGCCAGAGTCATGCTGAAAACCAAGCTGTTGCTTCGGTGAAACACAGGCTGTGTGTAACTCCTTGTTCTGAGACAGAACATTATGTGCAACTTTGCTGTATGATTAACAAATGGGTTTTAACAGAGACTAAAAAGGGGAGGGGGGGGGAGAAAATAAATAAACCAAGCTGTGTCTTTAACCAGTAGGGATTAAACAATTCACTTTGTTACCTGCGAGGCATCAAGGTGAAGGTCTCTGGTTGTGAGGGGCTGTGCTCACTCAGTGCTTGCTAACCTTGGGCTGGCTGCTCACAACGTCTCTCTTTGCTGTAGCCTGAAAAGGGTTTTTTAATATTTAAAATTATTAGTTTATAGTATCCATGTAATTTCTTCAGCCATAGGGCTTTAATTTCTTTGATGTGCATCTCTGTTCCAGCTGGTACTCCTACCACTCCTGCTGTCTCTTAGCCCTAAGTAAGGTTTCTCTCTTTGTTAAAGCTGGTGCCACTGATTTATCTTCAGCTCTGAGAAGGGCTTTTATCCATTTTAAAAGTGATGCTGCTGAGACAGCTTTCCTTTGCCCTGAGAAGAACATTTTTTTGTTCATATTTGGTGGTTGGTTGGGATTTTTTTTTCTATTTTTTTTTTCCTTTCTTTTACAAAGTGGTTTTACTTAGAGGTGTGTTTCTCTCAGGTTGTCTGTGGGGTCCCTTTATGCTCTGTTTGCACCCAGAAAAAGCTTTTTGGGAAAAACAGCAAATTTCCCCTCTTTCTGAGAGCGTGGCTCTCCCAATCCCAATGGGATTACCCGAAAATATTGCCCCAAAAAGGATCCTGATTGCACCATAGAAGACGAGAACTGAGGTTTTTTCCTCACTCAGGGTTGTTTTGGTTTTTTTTCAGTGAAAAACAGCCTGGACCTTTCCCCTTAAAATACTCAAACTGTGTTTCATCCCTAAAAGTACTGTAGTCAATAATTTCCTCGTGAATCAGGCTTATAATTTGTTATTTAAAGTAAATTCATCAAATTTACACACTTGTGGCTTCCTGGACTCACCTTCCCTTTTTTAATCTATTCTGGACTTGGTAGTTTAGTATTTTTCTGGAAATACACTTAAGATGAAAATGGTTTGAATTACCTTTATACAGATAAGCTAAAGGCAGCTTTTGAAGTCATCTGGTCTTCCTTGCTGCCTGGGGCTGTGGCAACACACCAAAAACATTTATTTTTTGTAGCACCTTTATTGTAGACAAATCCTAAAAAGGTTTTATATTCATCCCAATAAAAAGGAACATCTATAAAATACCTGAAAACTAATAAAGTGCAATAGATTTAGGTTAAAAAGATGGTATAAAAACTCTGCAGATCACCCTTAAAACCAGAAACAGACTCTGAACGTGGAAGTGCTGCCCAGGAGACTGGACACTAAAGACTATTTTTTTCACAGGATCCTGAAGTACCGGGAGCAATTCACAGTCTATTGTGAAAAACAAATAAACAAAAAAAGTTTATTTACTATTAAAAGTAGCAAGTTATTCCATCAAAGCCAAAATTAACTTGTAACTTGGTGTAACTGAAGGCCCTGCTGCCATCTACATGCTGAGAAAGGGTTTCAGCCTCTGAAGAGTTTTCTTTTTTGGAGTCAGTCAGAATTATGAACGATCTGGGATGTCTTACATTGCCTGCAGACCAGACAAAATGCTGCTATGCAGGCCAGCAAATAAAGCTTTACACTAATCAAATGCTCTGCTGAATAAAATATGAGCGTGCTATTTTGCATAATAAATAGCAAGCCAAAATATAAATTGAACAGTAGAACTAATAAATAAATAAGATCATCTGAAGCTGGTTTTCGGGAGCAAAAACTTCAGACTTCATCAATTCTGGAGGTTTGTGTGTGTGTGCATGTGTGAGTGTGTGTGTGTTCATCAGTGTGTGTAAGAGCAGAGGGGAAATGGTGGCATATATGATATTTTCTCTACCTTTTCGGTCTCACTCTCTCTTTGGATCATTAATCCAGAAAGAGCAAATAAAGAAACCCATCTTCCCTTATCAAGGGAGCTGGAACCAGACGATCTTCACCTTCCCTTCCAAGCCAAACTATTCTGTGATCTGGATCTCTTTTCTTGCCTTGCAAAGCCAAAACCTTGCAGCCCGTTTCTGCTTTCCCAGAACAAAACAGACCCTCTTTGCACCGATATAAAAGCAGCTCAAATGTTTCATTTTTGGTGGCTGAGAGTCTCTGTCTGCACACAGGTGAACGAAGAAAGCCCACAAGAGAGTGAGTGGCTGCCCAGAGCATCTTCCCAGTTCCCTGTGCTCCTCTGCACGTCTCTGCCCTTTGGGGAAGGTTTTTCTCCCATCAGGAAAGACAGGAAATATTTTTGGTTTTTTTTCCCATGTGCAGATTTTCAATGAAATGAGAGAGAACAAATCTATTTCCACAGTGAAGACCTGTTATGTATAATAACAAAAAAACCCCCAAAACAACTGGGACAAGGCATTTTTAATTGGCTCTGCCACAGTTCTTAAGTCCACATCTCCTTTATTTCCTACCCAAACACAGATCATATGAAGATGTTTAAGCAGTCCAGAGTCAAACTGGATTGTATAGACTAAAGTCTGCGGGACAGAAGGGGTTTTTGGCACCTCTGCCATAAATCATGACAACAATTGAAACAAACACAAACAGGAATTCTTTTTTCTTTATTTTTTTTTGAGGGGGGAAGTCATGTGTCACCTGTCACCACTGGCTACCACCAAATAAGTAACAGAAATCTGGAGATGTCAGCAAATCTTCAGTTACCTCACTTCCTCTTCCCTTTTTACTTCTTGGTTTCCAATCACGGGAGAGCATCTGCTTATTTTTGGAACAAATACCAGGAAACTGCTTTGCCTTTGCTCTTTGCCTCCACATTCTACTCTGAGGCTACAACAAAGCAGCAGGACTGGAGCCAGGCAGGGATCTTTCCAGTGGGTTCAAGGGTTTGTATGGTCCTCCTGCCAGCCTGGAGCTCTCCATGGGGCAATGTCTGATGGTGGGAGCAGAGATGGAATGATCTTATCTCAGGCATGCACTGCATTCAACCTATTCCCAAATTTATCCTCTGAAATTACACCTGCAGACACCCACAAAACATGTAAATCCATGATGGGAAGATTATCTTTTATTCCTTTCCTTTTTTTTTTTTTTTTTTTCTTCCCCACAAACCAGAAAATTCCCAAGGACATTCGCTGTTATTTCTCAATGTATCTCAGGCTGGGACAATTTCTTCCCAACCCTACAGCTGATGCTTTCAATCAGAGCTTTACATTCCCCTCTTCTTCAGGATACTCATTCTTTCCACATCTATTTAGGAAAAAAAAAAACAAAACAAAAGCCACCTCAGATCTCTCATTTTTTTCCCCATTGCCTCCTAATGCCCAAAGTTTAATCTTCAGAACTGCTCTCCCAGTTTACCTCAGTTAATGCCCATCTGCTGTTGAGGGGAACACGCTCCCCCATCCTGCTGTCAGAGCCTTGGATGTCTAGAGATAATTTCACACCCCAATCCCCCAAGTGTGGGACTTGCTGCTTAGAATCCATAATGCTTTAAGTATCCCGTTTTCCATGTATATATTTTCAATTAAGCCACACTGGATGCAGAGCAGCCCAGTGATTATTTTGCTCCTTAGCACTTGTGGGGTTTTTTTAAAAGTTAGTTTGGGTGGATACACCTCAAATGATACTTAGGGCTTTAAAGCTTCCCTGAAGATCTTCCTGAACTTGTTCCTTTATCTGTAAATTAAGGTGAACATTTCCCACAGTGGCAAACACAGCAAAACTAATGAAAGTCAGTAACCCATTCTCATAACAACCTTTCCCCAAAAATTATTAATCCCTAAATAACTGTGATTATAAAAAAATATTACCTACTTGTAGGTAATTTGCTAATAGAAAACAAGGTCCTTATTTATCATGAATTTATTCTCAATCAATAACTTGGGTGTCTCTTTTTGTCTCTTTGACCTCTGGATATGCTAAAAAAGAACAGCAAATAAATCCTGTGACTCGTATTCCTGTTCCTCCTCTCTACTGAATAGATTTTCCCTGAAAACTTCTTGGCTCTCCTGTTGGTGTTGGGTAACACCACATTTGATTAAAGATCTGTGAAGTGTTTCCTAAGATGTTACATAGTGTATTTTCTTTTAAAAAAGACCTTTTAAGCTTCACAGAATCTTCTTGGCTTTGCATAGGTGATAGCAGGAAAAAAGAATAATGAGATAAAACCTCTTCCTTCAGGTTTTTTTTTTTTTTTGATTGAGGAACAAATTATTTCACAGGATCTCATTAGTTATTCCCATGGATTCCAGTGACAAGGTGCCAACTTTCACACTTTAAACAGGTTAATTAGGCAGGTAGTAATGAAATTGGGTGATACCTGTGCCACAGCTCCTAATAATATGCTTAAATGTCTGTAAACCTCAAAGGATATTTTCATCTCCAGCTCTTCTCAGCGCTGCATAAATAAATGTTTTCTAGCTCATAGGCAAACTAACTTTAAAGTCACACTTTGGTCACCATTGTTCTGTTTCATGAAGTAGATGTTGATATTTCTGCTCTTTTTAAGACTATAAGGGAACACCAAGAAAGCTGGAAGACCTCAACTGAAGTGTTTATTTTCCCTCTCTCCACCGGCCATGTGCGTTAAATATTTTAATGCTATTTCTTTCCCCTAAAAATAATAAAATTAAACTTAAAAAATTGCTCTCTGG
The DNA here is from genome assembly GCA_013399855.1 of Oxyruncus cristatus. Classification (NCBI taxonomy): domain Eukaryota; kingdom Metazoa; phylum Chordata; class Aves; order Passeriformes; family Cotingidae; genus Oxyruncus; species Oxyruncus cristatus. The sequence continues at coordinate 1,547,895 of VXAY01004756.1, read as the reverse complement.
AGATCTTCCGGGATAAAAGGGATGCAGGAATATGAGGAAGGAGCAGGAACTGAGGTTAGCAGAGTGACATGTGTGCACAAGGAAGGAAACTCCTTGAGAAAAGAGAAAATAACAAAAAAACGCAACAAAAAAAGTGAATTTCAGGCTTCCAAAGAGCAAGTGTAAATAGCTATGTGATTTACCTAATTTAAGAAATATCTTCTAAAGAATGCCAGAGAAGCATCCTTAGCTGGAAAAGTTGCTCATAGCCAGTTGAGCTGGAAGGGGTAGAAAGAAATGCTTGGGTTTCATTTTTCTGCTTGAAGTTTTCAGGCACAATTGGTTCAATTATTTATGACAAACAAAACATTACACAAGTTTTGTCTTCCCTCCTGCTCGTGATTTGCTCACACAGCTACTTTGACTTCTAGGAAAGTATTTGTTATTTCTAAATATTTACTGGATAGTTTATGCAAACAAGCGTTGGATTTATTCATGCCCTGATCATTTCTACCAGTCATTGTTTATAATACACAATTTGTCATCAAAATCACATGGGTGTTGTATCCATTCTCCTCCTGAATATTTGGCTGCTTCAAAAACGGGGAACAACAAGGCTGGCAAGTGAATGAAGAATAACAAAGCCCTTCCTCGTATGAATTTTTGAACAAATAAACATTTAGGCCAGACTTAAAAGGTCTTGCAAATATTTGGATGAATAAAACCAGTCAGGGCTCATCTGAGCGCTCGCCCAGAGCAAATAACATGACCCCACAGAAAACAGCAAAGCAAATTTCCAAGGCATGTTTGGAGAAGTGATCTTCCCCAAGTATTTGGGATTGTTTGACCACATATGTCCCAGTGTTTACTCCCTGTGAGGAGGCTACTGAGCTTCAAGGCATCTTCCTAGCAAGTGAGTTTGAATATGAACTGAGTTCAGGCTATCTGTGCTATTTTTTTAATAGATCTTTAAAAAAAAAAAAAAAAAAAAAACTCCAAAAGAACAAAATAGGATTTTATTTTCATATTAATCTCTGAGGGTTTTTTTTTTTTAATAAGCATAATAGAAAATCTCAGCAAAATTCTTTTGACTGATGAGGAGCTTTGCTATGGAAAACCCCAGTAATTTTCTTTACTTCACAAGTGAACTCTTCTAATAACTTTTTGCTCCATGTTTTATTTGTTTGCTTGGGTGAGGATGGCTTGTTTTCTTGCTCTTAACCGGTGGGATCGTGAGTTGGGAACAGTTTTCTTCCCTGGGATAGAGCTTAATAGGGCTGGAAGTACCGGGAAGTCAGCAAGTAATTGATAAATGCAGTGAGTAAATGGTGGCTTATCCAACAAAAATGAAATTTGAGTTTCTCAGGACTAGGTGGTCCAAAAAGATTAAACTCCACTCTGCTGGGGTGGGTTGAATAGTGATTGAACACTCAGAGCATCTCAGCCCTGCATCTCGGGCTCTTTTTATTTCACACATCACAATTACCAGGCATGATCTTCATTCATGACTTATTGTGGGCGACGGGCCATAATCCCCATTCATGACCAGCTATAACAACAGAAAAAAACACAACAAAAAACCAACCCAGCACACGAAACAAAAGCCCTTCATGCTACTTAGAGAGAGCATGACATTATGCAGAGTTTTCCTCATTCTAAGAGCAGTACAGAGGTATAACAAATGCTACAGCAGAGATGCTTTTAAAGCATTTGTTACTGTTTGTTTGGTTGGTTGTTTTGTTTTTTTTTTTTTTTAAAAAAAAAAAAAAAGATGCAGCTTCCCTAAGTTGTTGTAGGGAAGAGAAAAACCAGGGTGGAATTGCAAACATGTATATCATTACTGCAACTGCATTCCATTTATTTCCCTTTGCAAAATAAATTACATAAATGGGGTTTGTATTGTTAGCTATTCTTCATCCAGAGATTGGGATAATTAGGTTTCAAATACGGTGATGTTTTAAAACACATTTAATTTAGTAAAATTGGTAAGGAAGCTGCAGCAATTAAAATAAAGGACAAAAGTTTCTTTTGCCTTCCTGGGTAATTTGGGGTGAATTTAGACTATGGCATTAGAAGTACAAAAGGTAACTAAAAATGCCATTAAATGAAATGTTCCCAGTCCAAGCAATTTCCTTCTTAACAGAAAGTAAAATGCAAACAGAGATTACTAAAACCCTGCTGTGTTTAATTTAAGTGTATGTAAGCCTTTTACTCACAGTTATTTTGTCTGGAGATAATCATGTAGATCCTCAGTGGTCAGAGCTGTGAAGCGTGTGTTGTCAAAAGTTGCTCACTCTTTGATTCCCCCTCGCTTCTGTCAGCCATGGTTCACATCATGCAAGCTCAGCTCATTCATCTTCTGACAGGGTGGGATTCTCCCGTTTCTGTCTCCATCAATTTGTTCCTGTCGCCTCTGGATTGCTCGCAGGAGCACCGAAAAAGTGTGTGAGTTGGGTGTAAATGCCGGTTGTTTCTGTGGCTAAACAGGAACACACTGGAGGGAATGGAACACTTTAGCTCTTCCAGCACGGCAGCAACAGGCAGGGGTAGGGTTTTTTTTAAAAAAAAAAAAGGGGGGAAATTCGGCATCCATTGTAGATTCATATTTCCACAGAAATGAAAGAGCTGGAGAGGAGTTAGACACAGAGCCGTGCCATGACAGAGGCTGCTCTGGAGAGGTTTGCCCATCTGAGAAGCAATTACAGGCAGCGAGAAATCAGGGGCCAGTTGTACTGTGCAGTCCTGTCTTGGGCAAGGGGGTCGGGGGGAGTTTTGCCCACAAAAAGGGTGCTGTGGGGGAAATTTCTTTTGTTACACAGATTTTTATATTGTTTAGACCTTATATCTGGTCTAAAAGTGCTCCTAGAGAAGTGAGGGCTTTTTTTGCTACCCAGTGCTGGAAAGGCCTCGATTCATAACTCTATGTAGACAGTCACTACTGCTTCCATAGGCACCAGAGACTGCATTTCCCACGATGCCGGGGAAGCAGAGTGGATGTAAAGCAGTTTACATTTGCCAGTTGTAGAGTGTGGAATAATTCCAGCAGCCACCAGCTGGGGATGAGCCAAAAGCCGGGACGCGGCAAAGGCTGATGTGCTCCTCCACTGGCAAAGGCAAAATTGCAGCATCCCAGCATTCAGACAAAGCAAAATGAAACTGGGAGGTTTAAGTGCAGCCTGGCTGCCAGTTCCTCCCATCCTGTGACCTTAGGGAGCACCTCAGACCCAGCAGCTGCTTTGGCTTGTCCTGTCAGGCTTTCTCACGTTGCCCTTCATTTTCAGCACGTGCCACTGCTGTGGCTGCACGTGGATTTTACAGCCAGGCACAAAATGTGACATATTTTCAGGAGTTCAGCCCCTGAGAGGCTGTAACGAATAGGCCAAATGCACCAAGAAATGGTCAAGTGAGACATGAGAAAAAAAATAAAAAAAATTAAAAAAAAAATGCATCTCATAGAATTGTAGAACCATGGAATCACAGAATGGTTTGGGTTGGAAGGGACCTTAAAGCTCATCTTGTTTCAAGTCCCCTGCCATGGGCAGGGACACCTTCCACTAGCCCAGGTTGCTCCAAGCCCCGTCCAACCTGGCCTTAGACACTTGCAGGGATGGGACAGCCACAGGTTCTCTGGGCAGCCTGTGCCAGGGCCTCAGTAAAGTATTTCTTCCTAACATTTAATCTAAATCTCCCCTCTTCTAATTTAAAACTGGTCCCCCTTGTCCTATCACTATCTGCCCATGTAAAAAGTCACTCTCCTTCTTTTGTATAACGTTCATGTCACTGAGGTGTGACAGCAGTGTCTCTTCTGGTGCCTCTGCCTTAGGTTTTGAACCACACAGAGATTTAGTCACCAGCTTCCCCTCCCTGAGCCCAGGGCCTGGGTCAGCACGTGGAGAAAGGCAACTGGGGGAAAACATCAACTTCCCACTGTCCCAGATGCTTTCCAAAGACAACTCCTTCCACTGTGGCTGGACATCATTCCTGACCAAAGCTTCTTTTTAAAGAAAATATTTTGTTGTGTGTCTTTTTTTTTTTTCAGATATTTTTTTCATGGTAGTGTGGTGCTTGGGGTTTTTTTGTTTGATTTCTTTTCTGTTGAACACAATGACACTGCTTTTTTTGCTCCTGGGCTACTTCTGAGAACTGAAGCTCAATTCACTCCCACAGAAAAAAATTATCACATCTCCTACCCCGCAGAAAAAAAAAAGGTGTTTCCTTCCATCATCTGGGCAGGAAAACACAAAGATGACCATGGTATTAAATAAGACCTTTATATCTTCTTAGATTTTTCTCTCGTCCTTGGCACAGTGAGTGAAGGAGCTCTGACACATCCATTGCTTTTAATATGAGAGTAAGCAGAGAATGATAGCAATTACCCCTCTGCAGGGAAGAACCTCTGCTGGAAGGCACCAAGAGCCCTGCTCTGACTCTGCTCTTCTTTAATGTGCTCTGGGAAATTGGATATGAATTAGTGGGATGCAGTGTGCAGCCTGGCTCTTCATTGCACCTGGCCTGACTTCTGCAGCAAAATGGGATCCTCCTACCCCTGGCAGGGAGACATGACAAATAAAGGAAAATATTTAAAAAAAAGAAAAAAAAAAAGGAATTTGTATGCAAATAGAAAATTATAACAAAATCTGTATGATTTTAATTGGATATAAAGCACTATCAAATACTAATTTGAAAGCAATCTTTAGTTATGTCGCGTGTTTTACCTCATCAAGCACAGCTCAGCTGCTCTGGGTCTGCCACCAAACTTCTCAGACAGGAGATTTTTCTCAGTTACAGCCCTTTGTCCTGCAGGAATCCATCTGACAGCAAATCTGAACAGAAACACCCCGTCCCTAACACACCATCACCCTGGCACAGGGAGACACTGAGCATATGCAATAACTGTTTGTTAACTAAGGAGGGATCAGAACTCCATGTGAAATCTGTCAGGGAGCTCTAATATCTCAATATCAGCTGTGTCCCGTGAAAGATGATTTTATCAGTGATAAAAAAATAAAATAAAATCCTGTTGATCCAGCTGCCACCAGAAAGTGCTGGTTTGGGGTGGTTTTTGTGCAGGGGGAAGGACAGGCAAGTAAAATAGTTTCATTCTTTCATCAAACATTATCATTGTGGTCAGGAACAGGAAGGGTTTCTGTGCCTGTGCTGCTGTATTGTCATGATAATTTTGCAGGGAAGAGTTACAGTGTGTGTCAATGAAGGGAAAAGCGTTTCTGGCCAATTAAGATGAAATTATAAACGCTAGGAAGATACAGATTCTAGAAATGCTAGAATACTTTGAGTCCTCTGCCAATTTTTTTAATATTAAATAGGCTACAATTTAGGAGAAATTATTTTCTGTGGAGCAACTTCTTTGCTCTTATTTCGGACGATGGTCATCTCAGTCCTGTCTCTAGATTTTCATGATGCATTTTATTTCTGTAGAGATCTGACAGAAAGCCTGTATCTGAATTCAATCATCTGCTGAAGAATGAGAGCCACTTGTGTGTTTCAGGATGACTTTGGATTGCTATCAAGATATGTTCTAACCATAAACTACTAGGTTACCAAAAAACTCTACTTGGAGGACAGTTAAAGCTTAAGGTTAGGAAATGATCACAAGTACCAGTGACTACCTTTAATCATAGCCTGGTTTGCCAAGATGAATTTCCTTAGTATAATGTCTTTTCTTCTGTACCAAATTATGGAAGATTATAGGCTTTTTTTACTTTAGGAAAGTCTTCTTATTTCCCAGCATAAAATGTTATTATCTACCTGATGAGTATAGTCTGCAGGAAAATGCAAATGCTGTGTTGGAACAAAATTGTTTTTCATTAGATCACGTATTATTAGACACTTTAGGCTTAGTTCTGTCAAACCTAAAAAAAAAACAAACAAAAAAAAAAAAGCCAACCCTGTTTAGGGTTCTGGAAATGAGGTTTTATGGAACGATATGAATTATGGTTATGTGCAGGCACTTGGAATAAAACTGCTTCTGAGCGACTGGAGGAAAAGTTGCAATATTTGAAGTTTATAAAAAGCTTCAGTCTGGAAGGAAAACAGTCCTTTCCCTGCCTCCCGCCCTCCCCCTTGGTCTCCTCTTGGCACTGGGAAAATCCTTGTGATGATGGAAGTCGGAATGATGAGCAGCTGGTCGTGCCAGGGAAGTCTAGCAGATGCAGTGTGAAGAACTTGCTCCTCTTTAATTAAAGTGGGGATTAGAATCAGCTTCCGGATGCCTCAGAAACCACCTTTTCCCTCTATCAGGAACAAATCTCCCCCCCCACGTCTTGTTCTCAGACACCCAGGACTTAGGACAGCAGAGCTTTCTAATATTCTTAAAATTAGATAAGTTTACACTAAATTCTGCTTCTTTCCAGATATTCCCTGTCAAAATAGTCTTTCTCAGTCTTCAAATATCCCTTTGCTCAAATTGCCATTTTCTGAATCAGAGAATTCCTTGGACCAGTGCTGAATAGCTGGTTAAATTGTTCATTATACACAATCTTCTGGTAAACGTTTTTTATATTTGGGAACCATTCCTGATTTCTGTGAATGCCTGGTTATTTTTAGATCCCTCAGAAACAGTAGCTGTAGGTGTTCCCTTATTTTTCCTTTTGGCTATTTCTACTCATTCTTGGTTCTTGGTGTACACTCTTGATCCCCTAACGTGGTATTTCCCCCTGTCTCTTCTTGATTAGCTCATTGAAGCTTTTTCAAAGAGGGGAATAATTAATAGCGATTGGTGAATAATCAGATCAAAAGGCAATTAATGAATAATGCACACCCTGCACAAATTTTCAGACATTGATCATCTGTTAATCTGGTGCAACATTTTGAATTCAGATATTTCTTCATTCATAAACTCGTCGTATGTAAGCAGGGCTTGAACGGTGCTGGGCAGCGAACGACAGCAAAGAAAAATCAGCTTATTTCTTTTAGAAAAAAAAAGAGAAATACCCCCAAATCGTATCATTGTTGCATTGTTCCAGCTTTTCTCTCTAGGCTTTGGTGACTCAGTTCTTCTATTCCCATCATCACCTAAAACCAGGGACTAAAACAAGATGTTTTACAATGTGTCGTGCGGCCACTGGGTATTTCCATGTGCTGTACCCAAGGTCCAGGAACTTTGTGGTTGCTGGGAAATCTGGGAAACAGCACTGGGATGGGAGCTCCCTGGGAGCCTCTGACTGAACCTTTAGTTAACGGTCATCTCCTTTGATAGATGACAATTTTGGTGGACTCTTGATCCCTGCTTTGGGACACACACTGTTTTGGTGGTTATTTTTTCTTTGCTTTTAATTTCCTCTGATGTACAGGCAAGTTGGAGAACTGGAAAGGCTTAAAATCTCTGTTTGGCAAATGATGGCACACAGAATTTTTCATAGTTAGCCTTGCAGGATCAGAAGGGTTTAACTTTGCTCACTTGGTTCCACCTGGTCTCTCCCACCTCCTTTCCTTGGGACCCCTCGTAAACAGTGTGGGGGAAGTCTCTAAGTGGGTTGATGTGTCTCCTCTCATCCAGGGCTGCCAGAACTACTGCTGAATTTAGGGATGTGGCCACCAAGGGGACCCCTATCTCTGCCCAGCTCCTAATACAGGATGTACATAGAAAAAAATGACAATTTCCAGGGGGTTAAAAATCCTCATTCTGCTCAAAAATTATCTGTCTCCAAGTAACTGATGGGAAATACTGAGGGAGGGAGTCCACCCCCCTTCTGCTCATCCTTCAGCCACTCAGAGTGCACAGCCCTGAACCCTCAAACCAGAGCACAGAGAGCTTTTCAAGGCTTGGACATATTCCTCCACTTCTGCCTCTTTGAATTCACAGCTTCATAGTGCTGAAGTCATGTCGAGCAGTCAATTAAGCACCTGAGGACCAAAGTTTAGGCTTAGGCATCTAAGTCCATGTTGGTAAAACTCAGAATTTTGGGCTCTTTAGTCGACCTGACTCCATGTATCTTGTTTGGGATGAAAGATGCATTAAGGTGTAAATTCAACCTGTTCTTGCTGGCTTTAACTGTTGTGATGATTTTAGAGTTTGCTGTGCTTGCTTCCAAAGGGAAAATGTTGCATCTTCTATCTTCTCATAGCCTATGAAACCCTCCAGGCACCAAACAAATGGGATACCCACAGGGAATTCTATGTAACACCCATGGATACCCCTTTTCCTTTCCTGTTTCTCTGAGACTCCCAAATCTCAGCTATTTTTGCTGTATGTGGTACCAAAAAAACATTTTGGTTTTGCTCAGACGAGTTTTAAGACTTTGGAGCAAATTTGTACATGGCACTCCACTCTCCAATGATTTTATGAAAAATACATTGCAAAACTTTAAAATCCAAGTAAAATATATTTTGGAACTTCATTAGTTGTGACTAATCCACACAGCTTTGAACATAAATTATAGTGAATTATGAACAGACAGTTTAGAGGTTTTTATTTATCAAGCTCATCGAAATGAGCAATACTTTATTAATATGATAAAAATATAATGAACAAGTAGATGAAGTTTGTTAATTTAAAAAATAATGTTGGCATTGCCCATGCTCTTCACTCTTCACTTCTGTTGGCATGAAGTCGAGTGAGTCTTTATGTGTGTATGTACATATATATAAAGTACACACACATAGATACATCTTTTTTTTAGCTATTTTAGTTGTAATTCGTAACTACTGAGCTACAGTTTATTATAAGGTTACTCAAGACAAACTGTTCCATTTCCTCTATTATCCAAACAGAATGGTTTATGGTCAGCCTGGTCAGGATCAAATTCAAATGGCCTCAGAGTTCAAAGGAACGGTGATGACTCGAGCAAACCATTTTTGTAATCTGTAAATTCCATTCCTACCAAAAATAATAATAATAAAAAAAAAATTGGCTGGAGTTTGTAATGGCCGTGGCAAGATTTTGTGAGGTCAAGAGAATAGAGAATGTTGTGTGTTTTGACTCTGTCTCGGGACAGACAGTGAATATTTGTGAATGGGTTCATGTTACGCTGTTTCAAATGTTTTAAATTTACTTTTTTCCTTTGTTTTCCTTTTTTTTTTTTTCTGTTTATTACAATTTTTATTGATTAATGTGTAAATATGTGTGTGAACACGTAGAGGGGATACGGCGGGGGGGTATAAAAGCCCTGATCTCGATCCCGCCAGAGTAATCTGGGGTCTTTCCACTGGACTCGTGTAGGGAATATCATACACAGGGAGGAGAAAGAGCTGAGTGGGGACTTTTCACGGTGTGTTTGACGTGAACATGCACATGTTCAAGAGCTGTGTCTGGGAAATTCAGCAATGAGCTGCTCCAGCACAAGGAACCAGGATGGTGGAGCTTCTGGACCTGTTGCTGTAGGAGCAACTTACTCTGTATTGGTGTGTGTATGCAAATGCATTAGTAAAAGTGATTAAAAGCTGCTTTTATGGTTACAAACCCACTTTCTCATACCTATCCCACCTGCCTTGCACGTTTGCTCTTCCCTTCTTCAAGTCCCTCCCTCCCAAACCGTTTTCACGTGCTCACACCTTTTTTTCTATAGTAGAAAATGTCATGGACTCAGAGTGACAGGACAAGGGGGAATGGATTCCCACTGCCAGAGGGCAGGGTTAGATGGGATAGTAGGAAGAAACTCCTCCCTGTGAGGGTGAGGAGGCCCTGGCACAGGTTGCCCAGAGAAGCTGTGGCTGTCCCATCTCTGGAAGTGTCCAAGGCCAGGTTGGACAGGGCTTGGAGCAACCTGATAGTGGAAGGTGTCCCTGCCTAGGGCAGGGGTTGGGACTGGATGATCTTCAAGGTCCCTTCCCATCCAAACCATTCCAGGTTTCTATGAAAAAGAAAAAAAGTCTCATTCCTACTGGTCTAAGAAAAGTTATAAGTTCGTCTTTCTATCCTGGGACTTATCTCAGGCTTGGAATGGTGAGTCCAGCAATCACCAGTACCTCAGGAAACCATGGGGTGAAAACACCCTTCACTTTATCCTGAAAAGCTAAAATTAGGATACCATAGAGAGAAACCTTCTCTGAGAGGGTCTTCTCAAAAAAATTCCTTATAACCCAGCAGAAAGTTCCCTGTTGAGCAAAACCCTATTTGAGGCCTGAATGACTCTTACAACCATCCCCATGAACCTGGAAGAGTGTTCTCTTTGCATTGTTTTAGACCACAAGAATCCAAAATACAATTTTTAATATGTATGTGTATCAACACAAAGGCCAAAAGTTGGAGTCCCACAGCAGGACCTGACTCATACAGAGCTGAAAATGTTGTGTAGAGAACAGAAAACTGGAACTGGGGAGACAAAGAGAGGTAAAAAGATGGCAACTGAACATGGGAGTCCGCGGCCCATTGTGATAAAACTCAAAACAACAAGAGGTGTAATGCCTGACCTTTTTTTTTGTTCCTTTTGTTGTTTTTCATTAATCAGGTTTTGTTCGTGTTTTTTGGTTGGTGGGTTGGGTTTTTGTTTGTTTGGTTTTGTTTTTGTGGGTTTTTTTGTTTAGTTGGTTTGTTTTTTGGGATTTTTATAGTTGGGTATTTTGCGGGGTTTTGTTGTTTTTGAGGTGTTTTTTTGTGATTTTTTTTTTTTTTGGAGGGGGTGTTTTTTGTTGTTATTGGTTTTTGTTTGGTTGTTTTTTTTCTCAACTAAGCATGTTTTTAGGAGAACTCCTACCTTTTCACAATAATGTTTGGTTTAGAGCCAAGGTGTGGCACTTAGGGACACGGTTTAGTGGTGAACTGGGCAGTCTTAGGTTGATAGTTGGACTTGATGACCTCAGAGGTGTCTTCCCACCCAAATTACTCCATGATTCTAAGATGCAGTGACAAGGGTTGAAAATCAGATCCCCACTTCCACACCAAACCGTCCCTTTAATGATCTCCTGTTTCCCCCCCCAAGGGATTTAAATTGTGAACTGAGCCCTGCAGCTGTGACAGAGCAAGTCCTGTGGGGGGACCAGCTCTGACCATCTGGCCAGAGAAAGGTCTGACCCCCCCAGCACATAAATCAAAACGCAGGTTTCCAAGGGATAACGCTGTCAAAAAACTTCGCTGTGTGCCAACGGCAGGTGTCTGGATGTTGGGTGGTGGTTTGATGGGGAAGGAGGATCAGTATTTTGAAGACGGCCTCCAAAAACCTGCCCTGGTCTCACTTGAGGCACCTCCCCTCCCCTGTGGGTCTGGTTTACAGGAGCATCCCTTTGAGCTTGTCATGTTGATTGATGATTGCTGCCGGACCCTATCAGATTGTACGGGGTACGTTGACACAAAATATTCTTCTGAAAGCAAATTGGAATCTTCTTAAGGTGGCACTGGTTCTGAGGTGTTTTAAAAGCCCCACCATTAAGTCACCTGTGATGTTCAGTGAGCTTAAACATCTTGAGCAGGCAGTGATTTGTCAACTCAGCATCACAGTTTATGACAATGCTCTAAAAACCTGTAAAATCAAAGAAGCCTTGCAGTGCTAAGATTGTTGGAAATAATATAAACCGAATTCCACAAACAGTTTATCTGGCTGATTTCAGGCTTGCTCGGAAACCAAGTAAATGAATGAAGAAAAAGACATTAACCTCTTGAAAAACTGCCTTTAACTAGGAAATGTTAGGATGCAGTTGAAAGATATTTTTGAGATTTCTAGGACTTTATTTGGATCCTACTGAAACTAGTAATTATAAAGCTGTTGAGCTAAGTACCTTTTTTCTTTTTTTTAAAAAAAAAGGAGTATAAAAATGCCTTCAGCCCAAGATATTTTGCATTCCACAGGCAAGTTTTATTCCTAGGGTTTGTCAAGCTCAGAATTTCTTGAGGTTGGTCAGACATCACACAGATTGAGTTCTTACAAGAAAGGTGTCACTATGTATGGTCTGAGTTTGTGCCTGCTGAATCTAACATGAGCTGAGCTCATGGAATTTGCCTTATCTCCATTTTTTCCCTCTAACACCTAATGGCTACATTAGGAATCTGCCCAAGATAAAAAAGTGTGAAATATGCCTCCTAATTTATAATGTAAATTTTTGCATAACAGGATCAAAACTGTTATCCTGTTGTGAATGTAACATCAGAGTGAAATAACAAGCAGTTTACCAGTTAATATGCAGGCTAATCTGACAAAAGCATTTTTACATTCATTTACGGAGTGACTATCACCCTAAAAAAACTCCTGGGAGATAAATGAAACAAACCAAAACAAAATAAAACTTTAATCATTTCCATAACAAAAATTAAACAACTGTGGCGTACATAGGGAGGTTTGGAAGGAAGAAGAAAAGTTGAAGGGATAAAGAAAGAAAGAAGGCAAAAAAAAAAAAAAATCACACTAAAATTCAACAGAGGATGTTGCATCAAGAAAACAATGGTGAAAAATTGCTCATTTCTCAGGAGAACAATTGTAATGAGAATGGGAAACTGGTACTGAACCAATTCTCTTCTCAATCTTCAGATCTTAATCATGTGATCCTCTTAGGATGCCAGAATGTAGTTTTCCTAAAGGCCTGTATAAGCATGTTCAGTGAAAAATCTATCTACCAGCAGGTGTCTTTTAACTTTATTTTGTCGTCAACATGAAATAAAGATTAGAAGAATGGCATGAATTAGTTGATAAGTATTAGGGAAGCAGGTGAAAAGCAGGAGGATTGTGTCACAGTAAGGTTTCCAGCTTATCCACAGGCTGCAGCATTTAATTAGGGAGTTGGCCCAGTCCTTCTGCTGGGGAATATGGCTCGTTCAAAGCTCATCTTAATAAAAAAAATGACCAAAGATTAAATTGTATATATAGAACTTTGAATTTGGGATGCAACATTAAGTCATAATGAGCTTAATGAATTAATTTCATGAAGGTCTGCAATGGGTAACTAAAAATATAACTGATGAGTTACAAAGCAAATAGTTTTGCTAGGAGCATCAGGTCATTCTGATTATTTCAGGAGAAGGAGAGTGGATCTGCCCAGAAAATTCTGGGGCATTTTTTTCCTTCATAAGGCAAATAGAGGAAATTTATTTTTTTTCCAGCAGAAAGAAAAAGGAAAACCATGTTATTTTCCCTCTTTTTTTGCAGACCTTATGAACATTCCTCTCTGTCTCTATTGACGAGTTTGTACATTCATTGAGAAAGCGAATCAATAGGGTGGATTTAAACACAATATTTGTTTGCTCTAATAATACAAAAAGCAACTATATTGCATGTAAAACTTGTAATGATTGTTATACCAGTAAACAGGCCTTGGAATATAAACAATGTATATTAAAAGGAGATGGCAGGACATAAATACATAAGTGAAGCCATTACTGCCAAGTCTAACAGTGGGATAGAGCAGCTTAATGTACAAATTGTTTCAAACTATAGAAATGTAATGGTAAACCTGGTTTATTTTAGGAAGCAGGATATTTTCCTTGAGTACTGGATATCTTTGGGTACTTGGATTTGAAAGGACTGAAGAGTTTCAAAACCAGAATCAAATCCATATGTTATCATGTCACTGTAAAATCAAAGATGAAAATAGCCATGTTTGAAGAGCTGTAGTTGTAGTCCCGTGATCGTGACGGGGCAGTTGAAGTAGGAGAAGGTAAAGGTTTTTTCCACCAACCTCACTGGCCCTATCCCAGAAAAAAATTGCTTAGCAAACGTGGAATGCTCATCAATTTCCAAGGAAACTTGATCACAATTAACAGATGCAAAATAACTGCAACGCCTCTAAGAGCAGAGTGAAGCTTTTCCTTAAAAACGCGTGTTTAACAAAGGCATTTCTTCTCCAACCACCACTTTGCGTAAATGTCCTTGATCCTCTGGGGTATTTCCTCTGCTGGAGAGCGGATGGTGCTGGGGAGCTTCCTGGGTGGGGGTGGGTCTCCTCCTGAATGTGATCAATGAACTCAATTACGGCCCCATTCCAGAGACTTCCAGCCTCAGTTTGCGGCTACGCGCAGAGCCCGCCATCCCTGACATTTCTCCCAAAACCTCTTCAATAAATGAGAGGATACCAGAGAGCTCTGACTTTGTTTCTTTTTCCTTTTTTTTTTTCCTTTTTTCCTCTTTTTTTTTTTTAACAGCTCTTCTGGGTCCCCAGTTGATTTTCTTCGCAAGGTTAGTTGCTAATACATTCCTAGCACCCATGCATTATTAATGCTCACCGCTCTCCAAGGTGGCAGTGACAAATAGGGAGCAAAATTCACTGACTAGTGGGGAATGTACTTTTTAGTCATGCTTGAATTTTTCAATCCATTCTGCTTGTTGAGGATTTTTCAGTGGCGGTACTTTAGCAAAATATGAATTTTTTTTTTTTTTTTCCCTATCCAAACCTAAGAAGCACTCTAGTAACCAGTGGAAAGCTTATGATTCAGGGCTTTTCCCAGGAGGTTTTGAGGGGGAGTAGTGCAAAAAGTACCTTTTGATGTTTCCAGTAGCATGGAAGTCATTGTTTTTCCTCCCATGTAGTAAGTGGCAGTTTTGACTGCAAATTGACTATGCATGCAGTCGAGTAAATTATAATATTTTAACTAGGCTGTGCATGCCAGCTGTAGCATTCCCAGAAATAATACCAAGTGTGTATCATGAGAAACATTGATTTTTAATGTGCAGATTTGTTTCTTCAGATATAAAACTCTATTAATTTTGCAATATAAAGAAGCAATCTGTGAAATACATTCTTAGACTGTTATTGGGTACTATAAATCCCACTAGTAGTACCAGCACACTTGTTTAATTCAGAATTACTTCATTTAAAGTATGATTTTGAGCATGTGGTGGAGGTGCTGAAGATTTGGCAAATACCTCTTTAACATAACAAATAGCTGACTGTAAATATTAACCTAATTCTTCCTAACGTTTAATAGAGGGATAACTCACTGGGCAGAATAATGAATTCTTTTCTAATGGCTCTACATAGGGGATTAACACCTTCACTCAGCCATCCAGAAATGCACTAGAATTATGGATGTATCTGTTTGGGGGGTTCTTCATGTTGGTCCAGCTCCGAACAATGTAAGCATCAATCAGGCAGCTTCAGGGCAAGGTTTGCTTTAGGGCTCTGAGGGACCCTAAATCAAGAAGATGACCCAGGCTAGAGCCAAGGAAAGCACAATGTGCAGAGTCCACAGACCACATTTTCATGGAATCATAGAACGAACCAAAGAATGTCTTGGATTGGAAGGGACCTGAAAGCTCAGCTCATTCCAGCCCCGGCCATGGGCAGGGACACCTTCCACTAGCCCAGGTTGCTCCAAGCCCCGTCCAACCTGGCCTTGGACACTTCCAGGGATGGGGCAGCCACAGCTTCTCTGGGCAACCTGTGCCAGGGCCTCCCCACCCTCACAGGGAGGAGTTTCTTCCTAATAT
This sequence comes from Oxyruncus cristatus, assembly GCA_013399855.1. NCBI lineage: Eukaryota > Metazoa > Chordata > Aves > Passeriformes > Cotingidae > Oxyruncus > Oxyruncus cristatus. Next base: position 1,532,608 of record VXAY01004756.1, on the reverse strand, counting down.
CCCATCTAACCCTGCCCTTTGACAGTGTTAAGCCATTCCCCCTTGTCCTGTCGCTCCAGGCCCTTGTCAATAGTCTCTCTCCATCTTGTAGCCCCTTCAGGCACTGGAAAGCCACAATTAGATCACCCCGAAGCTTCTCTTTTCTGGTCTGAACAGTCCCAATTCTCTCAGCTTTTCCTCATAGCAGAGCTGCTTCATCTCCCTAATCATCTTGGTGGGATCCTCTGGACTCGCTCCAACATCTCCATGTCCTTCCTGTGCTGGGAATCCCAGAGCTGGAGGCAGCACAGCAGGTGGGGTCTCACCAGAGTGGAGAAGAGGGGCAGAATCACCCTTTCATTCCTTCACCAGCCAGCTATGTGTCTTTTTAAGTCAGAAAAAATAGTTGGACAGGATTGGGATACAAGAGCAGCTCAGTAAAACCTGATATGTTCTGCGTTACTGACGGTAGTTTTTTGGCCATATACACCATCCTTGACATAGATTTTTTTTTTTCCTGCTTGATAAATAGAATATAAGAATTAATTTACCGATCTTGCTGGTTCCTCCTCTTCCCTCCTCATCTGCAATCCGATTTTCAGACTGCCTTTCTTAGCCTCTCTCCCAGCCTAAAACTGGTGGTTGATTTATAAGGGAAATTAGAATAAAGAGTAGCGATTTGGGAATGACAAACGTATCCAGAGCTCTCAGCGATAGCACTGGAGGCTGCCTCGGGTTGGAGTTTGTTATGTGAGCCTCTGCACCTCCACTGAGGTCTGCAGCTGTGGGTTTATACAAAGGAAAAGCTGTTACGGTGGGAGCGGGAGCTGAAATAATGTCACTTAGGAGGATACATGGGGACCTGGAGACCTGTAATTCTGAAATAAGAGCAGGAAAGGGGTTATAATTTTTAACACTGATTCACAAAGATGAAAATGTGTTTGGGATGTGAAAAACACGATGTTCTGCTGTTCTTGCACATCAACCTGTACACAAACAGGTTTTTGGGCTGGCTGGAAGGGCTTTCTCCAAAGGGGATTTTTTTGCCAGGGCTCAGAAGGTTTCCCACATTTCTCAATATGTCCTTCACAAAGCTTTGTTCCTCCTGTGTTCTCCCAGCTCCCACGTTGCCTTTAATCCCCACTTGACCACTCTTTCCGCCCTGTAACACCCTGCCAGTAGAGCAGTGAGGCTGTGGGGGGCCACAGCACGTGGGTGAGACTGTGAGGAGGCACCAGGAGATGCAAAGTACAGGGAGGAGAAGAGTAACCATGAAGGAATTACTCCATTTTTACAGGGTCTTTAGAATGAGGGGGAATTCCTGTACCTTTCCCTCAGTCTTCTGCCTTTTTTCCTTCTGAGTTACTCTCATGTATTCAGTGCAAAGTCACTGGAGTATCAAAACACAATTTTGGGACAGTGACAGTGCATCCTTTCCAGTCGTGATGGCGAGGAAACAATTAAAACCTGTCAAAGCAAAATAAGCATCCGTATTTCAGTGAGTTACATGTCACAGGAGTTGATAGGGAACACAAAAAATAACAAGGAGATGGGAGGAAAACGCCAAGTAAGAGTTGAAAGTGAAGATGACGGAGAACAAGCATGTGGAAATGAGGGGTGATAGCTCAGGGAACATCATATTAGAAAGGGGTGGAAGTGTCAGAAAGGAACCAGAGAGCAGCAGATTGGCTTAAAAAAAAAAAAAAAAGTGTGTTCAGGAGATGTTGATGGAATCCATCCAACATCTGAACGACTCAATGAATAGCAGACTGTTGAAACTAGATGAGACACTAACTAATTTAGTTCAGGCTGTCAATAATTTAAATCAGAATGTTGCTGTATTCAATGCTAATATGAAGCCTCTGATTTCAGAAGCTTAAGGTTTTAAGGAGCTGAAATGAATCTGTGCCATCGTTTTCCAGTTGTTATTATTGTTCAGGGACCGCTGAAAAAGATTATCAATTCAATGTTACTGCTACTTATAATTTTTAATATCTAAGATGTTTCTTGCATTTTTAAGCCATGACCTATAGTATCTGCTTTGGAGGGTGATATGTATGGTGGGAAAGGGCACAGTTTAATACTGAAAAAGTCTGGAATGAGATGTATGGTTGCTGCAACTCCTCAATTCCATAGATTGCTGGTCTGAGGAGAAATAAAATTCAAAGTCCTGTCTTTGGCAAAGCCCCCAGCTGCTCCCTTCCAATCTGCAGTGTCAGAAAACTCAAATACTTAACGAATCTTCTCATGTCTGTTGGCTTCATTTAGCAAACGTCTGTTCAGTTATCATGGATTAAAGGAAAATATTTATTTTTTAAAAAAAATTTTCTCATTTTGGAGATACAGCAAATACGAGTTAAAGAGAAATTCAAAGGGGGATTTATTTTATTTATTTTTTTTTTAAGTTGTAATTTATGTTATGGGGGCATGTAATGTAGCAGAAACAGAAAGCAGTTTCTGGATAAGAGATTTTAGGAGGGGAAAAAAAATATTTCCTCCAGGATAAATGTCTACCAATAAAGGATAAAAAGCAGGCAGAAAACTTATTTAGCCTCTCAGATATGCGAATAGCAAACATAGAAAAATTGGTGTCCAGCAGTGAGAATCACCATGCCAGTTCAGCACAAATCTATGATTCTAATGATTCTATGAACCCAAGGATTCTATGATTCTGTGAATCAGAGTGTAATTTAAAGGTATTGCCGTCAACACCTTCATAATGTAGGAATTTTCTCAATAATTCTTCCAAAGCGTGAATCTTTTTAATTCCTTTTTCATGTCCACTGAAGCCGGATTAAGAAGATGTCATAGGACATCACAGGTATATGTGGTCTACGCTTTAAAAAAGCAGAAAGCAGAATAATGAAAGTAGAAAGCACCAAGGGAAGGAACAAACAAGGTGTCAGGGCCCGGATACCCTGGAAAACTCTTTATTTTGTGGGTTTGGGGCCATCTCACAAGGGCTGACCACCCATTCTCCAGACCCACTGGACTGTGACATCAAGGATAAATCCCTGAGCATCTGGACCCTGGTGGGAAATTGTGGCCTGAGGAAGTCAGCTTTTTAAGAAGGTTTTACTTACTTTGTTTCACCCTCGGGTTTGCTCCCGTTGGATGTCACGTTTCCCGGCACAAAGCAAGGATCTGAATGTGCAACAGGCTTTTCTGATTTATGTAGAGCTTTGTGGATGTGTGTGGAGTTTACTGAAGGATCTGGAGAGCTGAAACCTTTGAATGAGACAGAGTGGAAGCGGGAAAACAAGGGTTATGTGGAAGCAAAGAGCTGGAAAGCGAGAAAAGAACCTGTTTCTGTTTGTTTCCCTGTTTTCAGAGTTCTGAGCTGCTGCTTTTGCCTTTCCTCTTTCCTTTGATGCATTCAATCTCTACTTTCAAAATAATGTTTTATCTCCCCGATATTTTATGGCACTCAGTGCTTATTTTTCCATCTGCTTTCTCTATACCTGTGGGAGCTCCCAGTGCCAACGTTAAGTGCGTGCTGATATTATTCCAAGGTGTGCTACAGGCCCACCGGGAGGGGATGAAGCCTCCTTGGGAGCATAACTCATTCTTTGGGAACACAACATGGGCAGGAAAAAAAAAAATATTCCTTGGAAAAATACGTAACTTGCACTTCTTCGTGGGTCTGCTGTGTGTACCACATCCACATGCCAGGACTAAGGACTCTCTGCCTGGTGGCTTAGGGGTTCCTCAGGTTTTGTGCCCCTCAGTTCGTTGGGAAGATCCAGGGTGCAGGCTGGATTTTTATTTCTTTCAGTTATTAAGAACTGAGGTGTATTTTCTTGCAGGTAAGTAAATAAGTAAAAAGAAAAAAAGTAATGTATTAAACCCATTTACGGATGTGTTCAGGTTTAGCCTGTGAGTCAAATCTCTGACAAAGCCTCACCAAGAAATGTGGGTTACAATGACAGGAGGAGGAAAATCCCACATCCAAACCACTTTTTGGCTGAGTCACCGGTGCAGGAACACAAGAACCCCTCTCTAGAAGATCTCATTTATACAAGAGGTGATGGTTTAGAGGCACAAAAGTCACCCAGAAGACAAAACAAACCGGCACAGGAGAGGCAAAGTACCACGGTCAGCAGTAAGTACATCCTCTCTCCTGCCAGATAGTTTGTTTGGGCTTTGTTTTTCCTTCTGTTGTTCTGGCCTAATCTCTTTTATGAAGAGCAATTTATCTTCCTCCCTCTGTCTTCATCCCATCAGGGGGACAGGTGAAGGAGCTGAATTTCCAAAGGCAGCAGTGATGCGCACCATGGATCAGAGGGCGCGACCTGCTCCCAGCTCGGAATTTCTCATCTTTACCAGCACATCCAGAGCTGGAGCCTTATTTTTCAAAGGCACTTTACAGTACACATGCAATTATTTAAACAATTTATACTTAATTCAATTTTACACTGACAAATCTCTTGAAATCCTTTGTGTCCACATATCAAAACAGGCTACCGAAGAAAAATCTATACTATCAGCCCAAAATGCTACAGCTTCCAGTAGAAGATAATGGTTTATCCTCCAGAATTCCTGCAGTAAAAAAATTCAAATGCTATTCTGTTGATGGTCAGATTAAAAACTGGAATGGTGTGGATCATTAAATCAGCTTTTTTGTTTGGTATTTTTTAGTGTTTTTTAAGCACTTGTTTATTTTATTTTATTTTATTTTATTTTATTTTATTTTATTTTATTTTATTTTATTTTATTTTATTTTATTTTATTTTANTTTTATTTTATTTTATTTTATTTTATTTTATTTTATTTTATTTCATTTCATTTCATTTCATTTCATTTTTGGTTTATTTTATCGTTATTTTGTTTTGTGCTATTTTGTTTTATTTTGTTTTGCTTCATTTTACTCTTTTTAAGTACTAGTTTTTCTTACAAAACACTACACAATTTTATTGAAACTTGCTGTTCATTAGACTTATCCATTGGAGGCTGGACTTCAGGTCAGTCTGTATTTAGTCAAGTGTTATGAAAGACATGTATTGTTGATACTTTAATTAGGATATGTTCAGACAACCCTTTCAAAATTAAATTATTTGCATAAGAGGCACTATCAGCTCCCTCTTGCCACATCTTAACATTTTTTACTGAAAGTACATTGAATAATTTTAAACTAAGTGTTGTTATAAAATGTAAAGCACCCAAATTAAGCTCCAACAGCTTATTGCTATTCCTAGAAGGGAAAAAAGAATTATTGAAGGTTTCTCCAAACTTCAGATAACACCAGCTAGTGCTGCTGCACTGAGTTTATGAGCTGAATCACCGTGAATCCAAATTAAATTTCCATTTATGTATCGCAAAATTTAGCGAAGACAAATCCACGATAATCCAGGCCAGGAATCTGGCAGGACAAGTTCCATTCGGGAGATATTTTTTTCAGCTGTGGAATACACTCCTGCAAACCAGGATTTATAGCAGAAATGCTGACAGACAATATTGGTGATACTGTTCTAATTTATTTGTGTTGAATGGTTTTTTCATCTCTTTCCCTTTTAATGATCTAAGTCTTTCTGCATCTGGCAGTGTGTTTCCTCACTGTTTACCTTGCCTGCCAAAGCAGTATCATCCATCTATGACTACGCTTTTCTTGGTTTCTTGCTCTCTGTCTTTCATATTTGGAGCCAATTTTCCATTTATTCCAGGACTCCTGTACCTCTGATGCTGCCATTAACTTGTAAAGTGGAACCCTGTCAAAAATGCTTTCAAGATGCAATTTTTTTATGATGAAATATGCGCTTACGCTCTGGTATATTTTTACCATAAACACTGAAAAATCCTACACCTAGTTGGCATTCGCCATTAAAAAAAATAAAAAATAATCCTGATCTCTTTCATCCTGAATGAGGCATTTCTGCCCCTTACTGGGTGCTCAGGACCTATTTGTGCTCACTTTACCAACAACAAGAGCACTGGAAAACAGATCATCTGAAGGAGCATGTTGGGAATTTGAATCTCACACACACACATATATAAATAATAAAGTGATGATTATATAATCCAGTGGCATTTACTTTTTTGGAATGTAACCTCTACCATCACACTTTGCAGTAGCAGTAATAACTCCTAAATCTCTGATGAGATGAATGTGCTCCCGTTGCAGTGGAAGAGAGGGAGGATCCATGGCTGGCTGGGCTTTTAAAACTTTGGAGTCAGGGAACAGGGTTTGGCCTCCTTACAGGCCCCACTGAAGAAGCATCAGGGGTTTGGGGACATCTCTTGGAAAGGAGTTTGGGGCAGTAGGAAACATCATCCTGGATGGAGGGGCCTGAGGGCAAGACAAGTGAAGCTCTGACTGCCCCATCCCTGGAAGTGTTCAAGGCCAGGTTGGAACAACCTGGGATAGTGGAAAGGTCCCTGCCCATGGCAAAGGGGTGGAATGAGATGATCCTTCCAACTCAAACCATTCTGTGATTTTATGACTGTCTTTTGCCTCTCAAAGAGACATCCCACCCCCCCATATCCCTTCCTAGATGATTTTGCTGCCTCTTCATTAGGATGGAGTAAGGAATGAGGAACAGGGGGCCAACAGCCTAAACTGGGGACCTGCAACACCGTGTATATGCAGCAAGGTCTGGTTTGGTAACTCATTGTCAGATAACATTCAGGACCTCTCCAGTCTTGTCCCTTCTCCAGCAGGGACAACTGGACATGCCCAGCTTCTGGTGTGCTCCAAAATTGCTTATTCTAATTAAAGTTTACTAAAGAGCACAATCCCAAGATAAAAACCCTAATTACAGATGCTTAAGGAGGTGGGTAACCTGCCTGAACAAGTCAGTTTGGTTTAGAGACTCTAGAACCAAAACTGAGATCAGGCATTTTAAATTGGCTTTTTTTTTTCTGCTTTCAGTTTGCATGAATCATGTGGGTTTTTTTCCTCCCGTTATTCTCAAGTATTGGCCACTTCTAGTGGGCCACAACTCTCATAGACAAGCCCTTAATTTAACAGCTCATTCTCGCTGCTTCATTTAAATAAAGATTCCAAAGGAAACTGTAATCCTACTGATTTGCAAATTGAACTGTTTTGTAGATGTTATTTAAACAGTGCCACTACGACTGTCTTTCATGAGAAACATGGTACAGTGAGAGAGATCAAAGATTCATAAGGAAGCTCTTTTTTTGAAAGCCGATGCTCCTGGCTTCTTTAACTAATTGAAAAATTTTCTTTACAAGAACAGACCTTCAAGCACTGTGGCTGCTGCCACGAGCCTTATCATTACAGAGTTGTTACTTCCTCCTTTAAGGGACTGAGCTGGAGATTAATGGAAGCCTGTGCTGGCACTTTAGGATGAACTTTGTTATTTTCAGTGCACTAAACAAATCCTAACACACAGGTGATTATCAATGGCCTCCGACTGAAAATAAATGAGGGCCTCCCCTTTCTTTTTTTGAGCTCAGAGGCAGAGCTTCATAATTTCATGGGATGTCACAGGACTGAACTGCGTTTTCCCCTAACTGAGGATGAATTTAATGATGATAAAAGGGAAGAAGAGTAGCACTGGCTCGATTTTTGAGGTGAAAGCTGTGCATGGGGGATTTGCTCCTGGGACTGCCTGGTCTGCCAAGGGGCCAAGGAACGAGATATTCGGGTTCTGGCTTTGGCACAATTTTCCCATGGGAAAGATGTTCAAAAAAAGCTCTAATAAGAGAGCTACCCCTGTTGTGCTTGAGTGTTGTGAATGAAAGGTAGCATCCCTCTCACTCTGCCACTGTAGACTTCACCCTAAGACAGTAATTAAATTGAATTTCTTTAAGCATGTGGCTTTTTTTTTTTTTTTTCTGCATTAGAAGTCACACTGGAGCCTCGATGCTCCCTGAGAGATGTGTGTAGCTGAGCCAAGTCTATCAGTCCCCAAACGTGTCTAGTGATTTTCTAAAATGAGAAAAGGGGTGGTAAATGATGTCTTTTTTTTTTTTTTTTTTTAAAAGAAAGCCAGTTTACACGTGGCCTGTGTATTTTAGGGGTACAATGGGATATTTATGAAGCAGTGGTTTGACTTGGGTTATAACCATGGAATCCTTCTGGCTTCAGCAGAACGCAGCCCATGGATATCATACGTTAAACTGTAGGAACCCATCAGGATTTATGGATCATATGCTGCCATCTGAAGTCAGAAAGAGTCCATGGTCAGGCGTGAGAGAGCCTGATTTGGCATCAAATATGAGCAGCTCTCACTGGCACTTGGGCTGGATCAGACAATAGCTCTATTTTTGAGTGCTGTCACTGCTCAGCAAAGAAGCACCAGCTTAGGTGCTAAAACCTGCCTGTTCCATCTGATAGCCTGTAAATAGTCCAAACCTTTGCACTTAGCAAACTCCAGGATTTACCCTCCAAGGTGTGACATTCTCAGAACTTGCTGAGAAAAACAAACAAAAAAAAAAGAAAAAAAAAAAAGAAACAAAAAAAAGACAGAGAGAAAGATTCCGAGGTTAAAATGGAAGCTTGCTATTATTATTAATTTAAACTTATATTGTCTATGTCTGAACTGGTATTTTTGAAGCTGCTTTTGGGAAGAGCTGCACACAGCACAGCACTCTCAGGCGGCATTTTTCTGAATTCAGCTTTGCATCACTGATGCACTTCAAACCTTTTAAAGTAGACCAGCACAACACTGCTCTGTACTGCTCCGTGAGCATGTTCCTGACCCCTTTCCCCCTGTTTTAGGTGGGATTTCAGCTAAATTGGCCTCCTTCATTACCGTCAGCTGAACGGTTTTTTAACTCCAGGCAAGAGTGAGCTCCATCATTAGAAATATTCTCACTCTGCTCCTGCCAGTGGGGAGGCAGGTGTGAGAAAACCCACGTTTAACCCTCCCTGCTCTGCTTAATTGCACCAGAGAACTTGATTAAGCAAGTGCAGCGATTCACTGGAATTTGTGGGTTGTGCAATAGAAACTTGAGCAGTTTTCTCTGTAGTGGCACTTTTTTTTTTTTCCCTGGGAACAAAAGTGCGACATTAATAACTGTGCTCAACAGAAAACTTGTGAGTGGGCCTCTCTGGCAAGGAAGAGCCACAGAGACTGCATTACATTGTGTGCCAGTGAGGAAGGTATATGCAGAAATAAGTTTATATTCCACGAGTGAGGCTTTTATCTATTTATATCACCTCCTACATGAAGCTGCTCGGGCCAAACTCCCCTGCAGAGGCAGTCCTGGGCACCTCGCTATGCACATGGAGAGGCAGAGCAGCCAGCAAGGGCAGAACATCTTTTTAATTCAACATATCCTTATTTTCTTCTAGCTAACAAAGTAACTCAGGAGCATGGGGTAGTAAATGAAAACAGACGCTTGAGTCAGGCAGAGTAGCTGGGATTTTTTCTTCTCTCCCCCCTCTGCTGTGACTGTAATTTTCCAACCCAATTAAAGATTGGAAACTTAAGCAAGGAATCATAATTGCAGCAAAGGAGGAAAAACATAACAGGCAAATTCCTGTCCTTCCTCCTTTGGGGAGTTCAGGGGTGTGGGGATGGTTGAGCTGGACCCACCTTCTGCTCCAGCACCTCACGGGGACCAGAATCCCTGGGCTCAGCCCAACCAGACCCGGCTCAGTGGCTCCTCTGAGCTGTTTAACCTCTTGGTCCCCAAAGCTGTCGGAGGGGCCTAGAGTTAAGCTGAGCTCATTCTGCTCAGGAAGGACTTTAAGATGCTCATTAGAAAGGTGTGATCATCCAGACAGACAGCACAGGGCTGGGCTCAGCAGATGTCTTTCCCCAGTTGCCAGAATACCAGCCTGCATGACAAGGAATCAAAACTCACCTTCTTCCTGGATTTATTATGTGAGTAATTAACAATATAGCACAAATCCTGACTCAGTCCTTCCTCCCAGGCTTGTTTCCCTCTCTATAACTTTATGTGCCCTGCATGCTGCTGATAAGATTGACACGTTAAATGAGCAGAAATAACACATCTGCTGGAAATCCACTGAGGGCCTGAGATGTCAAGGGATCTCCTTCCTGGCCCTGGTGACAAATGCTCATCAGTTCCCAAGTGAAAGGCCTGGCTGTCTGGCAGTGCTGGTCCTTGCGGGTGAAGGCAGAGGTTGACCATCCTCTGCCTCCCTCCCACCACGGCACCGCTATTTCCCTTAACAGCACCCACAAGCCTGGATTTGCACTCAACACTTATTTTTTTAACAAGGAAAAGGGTGAAGGAAGTGAGGTGCATTGGTCTGTGGTGTTCCTTCCCCAAAACAATCGGAGAATATGAGCATAGAGTCATTAAGGCTGGAAAAGTCCTCCAAGATCATCGAGTCCAACCTTTGACCGATCACCAGCGATGTCTTTGTTGGTCAATTAAAACAAATTTTAATTTTAAGCGTCCAATTCTAATCCCTGTCCCTTCCTTCACCTCTTAAGTCCCGCTGCTCGTGGGACTGTGTAATCACAGCATTCCCTGCTCCTTACCTACGTGTGCCAAGACAGAAAACCTTCATAAGATTCTCATTTGCCTCCTAAGTTTCTGCCAGCAGAGGTTTGTTTTTCAGATAAACGGTTGCTATACAGCTCATTCTCACAAATTACAACTCCTGACTTCCTGGTTGGCTGGGAATGGGTGGAGGATCCGAACTAAACTGATAGTAAGATGCCAGTGGGTGGATGTGGAGGCAACATCTGTACCTCTGATCTCATGTGCTGATCTCGTGTACTGGCAGGGACGTGCATGACACTTTGTTATTCCAGAAGTATCTCAAGGACATAAAATTCCGACAGCTGGAACCTGGTCTGGAGCGTCTGTGTTGTAAAAGTTCTCTCTCCTGCAGCTCTGCTGGGGCTTTCTGGCATTAGCAGGACAGGAAAAAATGCCCTTATTTTTTCTTGAATTGACTTAGAAGGCAGCATGGGTGTGTGTCATGCATTAAAAAGTTATATATATATATATAAATGCATGTAGGTTCTATATTTTACTTCAGCCAGATGGTTATAGACCATTTACCTGAGAGTGAGACAAACAAGAATTTCCTTTATGAGGACGAAAGACTATTCCACCTGGAACAAAAGCACTGCCAAAAAGGAAAACACGCTATTGGCCACATGAGCTAGATGGCCACCATCCATGAGTACGGTTCAACTGCTTTGCACTTTTCCAGCACCTGGAAAGGCAGATTGTCAATCTTCCTCGAGCCTAAGAGGAAGGAAAAAAACCCTTTGAGTGCCCAGGCAGTAAACAGCCTGGATTTCTGGAACAGAAACCTTGACAAAAGCTCCTTGTATTTATGTAAGGTGAAAATGCAATAGCTGTAATGCATTTGTATCTTAGTAATGCATTTGTGTTTTAGGAATGCTTTTTGTGCTCAATATTTACTTCAAACATCACTTTGGTTGAAAGCTGGGAGATTGACTGGGCACACAAAAGTAACAGTATGGGGGGGATGTGAACAGGAATGGGAGCAGGAAAGTTACAGAGGGATCTGAGGTGGGTCTGGTGGCATTTAAGGATTTAATTATCTGGATGTTACCACAGTGACATTTTCCCTCAAAAAAAGCTCCAAATGCGAGTACATAAAGGAACTAGTGAAATAAGGAAGATGATCTAAAGAAACATCTTTTGCTTCTGATGTCCTTTAAACCCTCACTGCCTTCAGCTTCTTCTCTTCAGCTTCCCTAACCAGTCTCCTGCACTCTGTAATTTGGAAAACAATGATGTCATTGGAAGCATTAACAGCAATAGTCATCGTGCTGCAGTTCAGACAAGCTGTTATGCTTCTTGTACAGGCAGAGGCTTTAACCAGGAATTTCCACCTTTTTTTTTTCCCTTTTTTTTTTTTTTTCAATTTTTTTATTATTATTATTTTTCCATATTGTGGAGGGATGGCTTCACAGCGCCTGTCAGAAATGACGCCTTGCCAAGGTTCCTTTTGTACCTTGGAGATCCAGGATAACAAGTGATGGGTGGGAAGAAGAAGGGAAAAGGGCCTCCAAGGGGAAAAGCTGGGAGTATTGCCACTTCTCACCAGGGAAAAAGGGGTTTCCATGTTGAGAGGCGACTGTGCTCGTGGCATGAGCAGCTGGGAGGGATGTTTCTGGCCTTCCAAGGTGGGAATTACAAAGCTGCCTTGACCCAAGCCCCCAGTATCTTCCAGCAGGAAAGGGAGGGAGGTATTAATAGGACCTCTCTGCAAAATACTTTACTCCTCTGAGGTGCCAGTGACAGATACTCTGTGGGGTTTCGTGCGTGAGGTGGTGGTTTTGTGATGGGGAAAAAAGAGAGAGTTATTTAAACACAGGTCACTCTGTGAAAAAAAGCTTGAGAAGATCGAACTGCATCAGTTTTTCAAGGCCTTGCTATCCCATAACATTGAGTTTTGGTAAGAAATTCTTCCAGCCCAGGTTGGAAGAGGCACCTAAATGCCCAGGAGGGACTCAGGACTAACCAGATGTGGACAGCTGGAATCTGCTGGTGCGAGGGTTAAACCAGCAGAGAACCTGACCCCCATCATTCCTAAACATGCAATTATGATTAAAAATGTGCCTGTCCATAATACCCCAAGAGCCCAAAATTCTTTGTTCTTGGTTCACCAGGAATTTAACACAAATAAAGAGCCCAATGGTAACACAGATTTTGGGGGTGGGACAAGCCATTTAGGGGGTTTTTAGCACTCTTAGGTGCTCACATTGTCTTCCCATCTGCTGAATCACAGGTGATTTCTCTGTAGCAACCTTGTTTACCTCCGTTCCTCATTCCTGTCTTATTTTGTTCAAATGTCAACAAAATTATAACCATTATAGTCATAACAAACTGTGATCCTGTGCACCAAATCAAAGAATGAAGTCTGTGCACAGAGTAAAGGTCTAAGACCACATCGTGCTTTAGTTGCACAATCTAAGTTCTCAAAAAATGCTTTAATATCCTTTTTAGTTTGTTGTTTTTTTTTTTTTTCTTGTGTGGCTTTTTTCTTTCTCTTTTTCCTCTTTCTTTTTTTTTTTTTTTTCATATAATTAACGTGGAAGTGACTCCTTTGTTTGAACAGTATTTGGCTTTTAGAACAAAAAAGAATAGATACACTACCCTGCTGTGACAGAAAAGAGTCGAACTGGTATTTAAACGAGGACAATTTCTGCAGATCTTTTTGACTATTAGATGAGATGCAGTTTAATTTTCATTGCTCTAAATTAGTCCTGGAGGAGGAGGAGGAGGAGACCCTCCTTTAAAGGCAAGGCTGATAATGAAACTCTGGGACTGATTCTGGGCTGGTATTAACTCAGACTGACTCTGCCACAAAGAGCTACCTTGGCTGAGGAGTTGCCCCCTGGTTTGTAAAAGACTCTGCTTGGGTTCTCTAGGCTATAATAGAAAAAGCAGAAAACCTTATAAGCCAGGAGTGAGTCCAAAGAAATTATATAAATCATTAGGAGTGGAATGAATTGTTTCCTGTGACCTGCAGACAGCCAAGAGCGCGGTGCTGGGGCTCTGCCATCGCCGTGGCGTCCCCACGCTTGACCCCTACCTGCTGTCCACGCAGAAGAAACACAGGGATGCTGAGGCAAAGCATGGGGAAAGCACCCAGAAAGGAAAAGACATGGATATGTGGCATTTATCCTGCCTTGAAGCAAAGTTAGCCTCTTTGATTAAATTATGCTGCGAGCTTTTGTTCCATCTGTGCTCAAACATAGGGTGGTCAGTGCTGCTTGTAATGGCCGGTCCCTCCTGGGACAGTAGCACTTGTTTCATGGTGACATTGTGTTGTTCCTTGCAGGAACAAGGCACCAGGAAGGATTAGGATCTGGAAGTGCCCCACATTTACAGCTGTACTATTGTGATGTGCATTTATAGGTTCCTGCCGCCTCATGAATTCGTACATTTTATCACAGCGAAGCAGCTTTTCCATTCCAGGTAGTAGATAATAAATAACTCCTACATCAAATAGTACAGGGAAATATTGAGTAGAAACGGCAAAAGAGTATCAGTTAAATCACAGAATCAAAGTTTTTAGATGTCAACAAACAAGCAGAAAGTCTACATTATGTAGTGGTCAGAAAAAAAATTGCTGTAAGGAATGTATCAGTTCCTCTTGAGCTGTCCATCTACATCAGATCAATAGCCCTTCCAAGCATGGGACATTCAGGCTTTCAGCTTGAGAAATTGAAGTTCTCAAAATAAGTCAGGGTTGTAACACAAGTCCATCATTGTGTGTCACAGAAATGAAATGAGTTGTCTCCTGTTCGATTGATGACTGACAGAAAGCTGGGAGGAAGAAAGGGGAAAATAAACGAGACACGGGTTTGGGGTTTTTTTGAAAAGTTGTTACGAACACTTCTGTCAAAAAAGTTTACACTGAGGGATCTGCTTTCATTTTCCTGGGCATGCCTAGTTCCCATTACTGATAACAGGAGTTAGATGGTGAGGGGCAGGAAGGGGGGATGTGCTGAGCACTGCGGTGCTGCTGCTGTTCAGAGGGAGCTCATGATGTAAGGGAAAAATGTAGATCAAGCAGTTCTTTCAAGAAAAAGTAAAATATGGCCAGGGAATACATAACTAGTAGCTTCTGGTACTTTTAATTTAGCACTTGGTAGTGACAAATGAGTAAACAGAGGCAGATATTTGGCCCACTGAAATACGTAAAGTTGAGTACAGCAGGAAGAAGCCCACATCTGAATCCAGTTGCGTGTTCAAACCATTAGCATGGATCCAAGCAGCAGGTCTGGGAAGTGATTGCACATTTACAATCCCAATAGGAACCAGGTACAAAATTTGGCTGGAGATGTAAGTTCAGCCTTCAATCTGTCTTAAAACAGGCAGGTTGAAGTCGACAGATCCAGGGCTGGTCCTACAGATGTTCCACTGACATTCAAAACAGCCATGCTGAAATTAATACAGCTTCTCCTGTCAGCTCTGCTCTGGGAAATAAAGCACATGAAGAATGATCTGCAAATTTTTTAGTTTTATCGGTTAAAAAGGCCCCCACAGTGCTTACAAACAGGCTAACAAAATCAATGCCTGATGCAGTTACTAGCTGAGCAGCTTGTTGATGTTAAAGGAAATAACTTTGTTATCCGAAGTACAAGTGCTCCTCTATTATCCAGGCTTTCAAAGTGATTGAGCCTGAAATGTATTCTACTGGTGGATATAGATACCCCCGCTACCTTGGAGACCAGGCAGTTTCAATACATTAAATATAGAAACTACAGTTTCCATTGCCCAGAGCGAGAAAAATGGAGACTGAAGCAATGGTCGTGCTGGGAGACGCTGAAACTGGGGTTCTAAACTTCTCAAAGAGTGGTGGCTCCTTGTTTTCATTGCTGGGGTTTTTTTTTGTTTTTTCATGGAAATGGCAGTTTGGGTTGTTGTGGGGTGGTAGGAACAACCTGCTTGCTGGAGCAGGATGCTGAAAGGGAAGGGCTGTTGGATTGCTTGGATTCTGCATTCTGGGGCCTTCCAGGACGTTGTTGAACTTCTTTTGAGCCTCCCTTTGTTGGTCTGTAGGGTGGGAATTAGGAATCCCACCTTGAGCTGCACCAAGACCTGCCTGTGGAGCAGTGATGCAGCTGAATCCAACCAGGTTTTAAGCAGATGGTGTATAAAGTTCCCATCAGTAGATGTGTAGGCAATACCTGTCATCATTAGGGATGCTAAAAAAGGGTGTCGATTTTTCTTGCGTGGAAAAAGAGTGTTTGTAAAATGTGAAGTGCACCTGGAAAATATAATGTTCGAAATGGATTAAAAAAAAAAAAGTCCAGATAATATAAAAAAATATTAAAAAAATAATCTTAAGGTCAATAAAATTGATATGGCAAAGATTTGATGGATCATATGTACCAAAACATGGTTAACATATAAGTGGAATAATAACTTTGCACATCTCTTCAGGAGTTATATTGTATATGGCATTGCTATCAGACAGAGTGAATCATAGTTTATACAGTCATTTAATTAGATAAAATGAAAATAAACTGATTAAAATTGATTCAGCTGAAAAACTTGTTCAGTTCTTTAGTTTTAGAATTAGAATCAAGTAAATACAAATTTTTCAGAAAAGAGTTTCATGAAATAAGCCCCTGTTTCAAGTTTTCACCACATATTTCAATCATTAGTATTTTTATCATATTATTTTTTACAAATGTGTTTGAATCACATTTCAGGCTTCCAATATTTCAAATGAAGACATCAAAAGGGTTGATTATGGAAGTAGTCATACATTATGCTTTTATTTTTTTTTTCAACTGATCCTCCTCCTCTTCCAGAAAAGAAATCATGAACTGTAGGTTGGCAAAGAATTTTACTGATATCAAATCTGTAGGTTTACTGGTATCATTTGAAGGAAAACTACTTAAGAGGAGCTAGAGAGACTTCTTGGGAAGAGCAGGCAATCCTTCATCTTGGCTAAAATGACTTTTCTAGATATTTTGGATTTTTTTTGGGTTGTTGGATTTTTCACTCCATTTTGTCTGTGACTCCGCTGTAACTTTCAAGACATATTTCGCGTTCCTGCAGAGTTATTTTATGAGATACATGTATTTTTTTAACATAGATTTTAAAAAGGACTTTCAACTGAGCAGAAGCACATTGCAGATATATTGTCAACTGTCATTGAAAAGACATTTTTTCTTCATTTGCTTCATTTTCCCCATGTGAAGCCATACAAGAAATAATGCCTTCTGGGGCATTACACAGAAAAAAAGATAAACAATTGGAAGGGCCTTCAATCTTGTCATTCCCTTGTGGAATGGAGCGATAGTCGACCACTGTCAGGGACGGCTCAGTGCTCCCAGGACAATTAACTCCTACCAAGGTCCAGCCTAAATTATACCTGGGAGAATTTCACAGCTTTGTGCATGGATATAACTAACAACAAGATAAAACAAGTTTCTGGCACTTTCTGCAGTCCTCACAGCAGCTCTGAGGTGGGATACTGGAGGTCTCGTTATCCCCTAGCTGGTACCTTGCAGGGTCCTTTCTTCCTGTGCAGGACGGGTGCAAACACTGCACGTTGTGCCCGCAGCACTCAACGGAGAACCAAACCTTTGTGTCTAAAGAGAAAGATGTGTTCATGGTTTTCTCATGCTTGCCATGATCTGCTGCTTGTTTCTGAGCTGTTCAGCTGCAGATTTTCTGCAGTCGACTTCAGACACCGCGGAAGAGCAGCTGGGAAATCAGTGAAGCAGCAGAGCAGAGTGGTTACAATAGGAACATTAAAAGAAAAAACCCAAACAAACCCCCAACCTTACTGAAAGAAAACTGTCCGAGGAAGCCCCATGGTGCCCTTTCACACTGAGACACTGTCCCAGGGAACCCCCTGGGAAATGGCAAGACATATTTTTCCCTGATAACAATGTAAAAAAAAAAAAGAAGCACAAAAAGTGCACAGGGCAGCTCGCTGTGCCGCGCTGCTTTAGGAGAGCGGTACGGGGAGACCGTGAGCTTTTAATGGCACTGGGATCGTTCCTGGGTGTAAGTAAATAAATAAATTAATAATAAATAAGAGCCTAGCACAAAAAAATGGCTAGTGTCTCATGGAGGACTTGTTTGTTAAGTCCTGATGAGATGCTGTGTACAGTCATGCTGCCCTGAGGAGTTTATAATACCAGAGCCGGAGCCTCCAACATTTCCTAAGTACTGCTGTGAATGGCCTTGTGGGACTGCAGTAATTGAGGTAACTGTGTTACTTCTGGACTAGATCATGCAACTCTTACATCAGGCATTAAGCACTTAGGAGAGTAGCCCCATTCACTTTACTGATGGCTTTTAAATGGGAAAATGTATTGTAATCACAAAGTTACCTACCCTTGAAAACTCAGCGTACTCACTCAGGACAGAATGGAGAAATCTAAGGAGGTTCACATAGAAAACAACCAACAAATGAACTATACATCAACTTAATCTCTCCTCTTCTGGTGATTTTTCTCCCACTTCCAATCAAGCCCAGTTTTGCCAGTGACTGTCAAAAGCCAGTGCTATCCTGAGTGTGAGTAGGTTTAGCTCCAATAAATAGTTGTGGGTTCCAGCTAAATCCAGCCCCCTATGATGTTACCCTCCACTGTGGATGTGCCTCCAAAACGCCTCCTGTTTGACAAAAAAAAAATAAAATTGCAGTGATGCCTGGACCCCTGACGTTCCCCAGGACTGCTCCATCCTGAGCAGGGGCCTATTTCCCATATTAAAAGTCAGCTTCTTGGCAGAGGAGAGCCGAGCTTGGAAATCCATTAGCCTTGCCTGTGTGCTGCTGAAATCCCAGCCCCGTGTCACACGTTATCCTGGGTATTCTCCTTTGAAAAAAATCATTCACTGCAGTGGTGCCACCACTCCTGTAGCCTTGCACACTCTTGGAATAAATAAATAATGTCATCCTTTTTTTAAGGACTGAGAAGTTTTCTGGGCAGAATTCACCTCTAAATGTGGCTGTGTTTAATCAAACTCCACAATATATTCCAGATGTGCGTGTGGGTAGTGCCTCAAGAAAGGTGAGGCACTGTGCAGAGAGAAGGACAATCTGTGCTTGCAGATAAACCCAGCAGAAGTTCATCAAGCTCTTTAGATTTGGGAAGAACCCTGAGTTCAATTCCTCTCCTTGCTGCCTTCAGTGTTTGCTCAGTCTAGAATAATTTTTGGAAAGAAAGGTAAAATATTTACAAATGCATTGGAGACATTTTTAAAAATAGTTTCAAGGCATTTTTACAAATACGTTCATTAAACTATTAACTTGAAAATAATAATTTATATGTATATATTATGTATATTATATAAACATTTCTATATTTTTGAACTATATTTCTTCTTATTTACCCTATAAGGTATAACCATAGAATTATAGAATGGGTTGGAAGGGACCTTAAAGATCATCTCTTTCCACCTGCCATGGGCAGGGACACCTTCCACTGCCCCAGGTTGCTCCAAGCCCCATCCAACCTGGCGTTGGGATGGGGCAGCCACAGCTTCTCTGGGCAACCTGTACCAAGGCCTCACCACACTCACAGCCAAGAATTGCTTCCTAATCTCTAATCTAAAGCTTCTCTTCCCTCGATTTGAAGCCATTGCCATTCCCACAGTCCTCACTACAGTCACAGTTCTGCTTGGTTCTCTGTGGTTTTGGATCCCTGTATCCCTGTGGTGGGAAGTACGAGACATCTTTGGCCGTTTTTTTGGAGCCATGTGTATTTATTCACATTGGTCTTCTGGTATTATCTGATTTTAAATGACTTTTTGCAACTGTTAGACGATGGCACCTTTGGTGCCAATTGCGGTTCTGTGTTCCTTCGAGTATTTTACTGATCCAAATAGTTATGCACAAAATAGTTGCAATTTTTTCAGGAGATGTAAGATTATCCTGTAGATCATTTGTAGGGCCAATGGAGAGAGAGGAGAGCTCTCACAAAATCATTTATTCTATCACCTTTTTCAAGATTTTATTAATTTCTTTAGGAAATCTGAAAGTTGTTCTTGACAAACTGGTTTCAGATCCAACGTTCTGCTTCTTTTTTTTTTTCCTGGAGTCACCAGTATTGAGTACACACATGAGCTGGAGGTCCTTTCACCTTTGCTAGTTGTACCATCTCCATCCTTGGATATTTTCAGGACCTGAGTGTTTCAGGGCCTCAGCAATCACATCAGACCCCAGAGCTGCCCCTGTTGGGGCAGAAGGTCTGACAAGGGATTTCCTAGAGCTCCTTCCCACCTGAATTTCTCTGCAATATTATGAGACTTGTCTCAGTGAGAACTGTTGCTCAGCTGAGCAGTTAAAACTTAATGCTTTGTTTACTGGGTAGAATATGAGTCAGGAACGTGCTGGATTCTGGACCCTTAAATCTTGCAGTGCGCTGCGAATTATTCATGTGAGGTATGGACTGTCCTGCTGATACATCTCTGGTCACTGTGCTTAAGGGTTCTTTGTGTGTATATCAGTGTAAAATACTTAATTCTTTCGTAGCAACCTCTTTTTCTGGAAGACCAATCGTCCTCCAGTGGATCAATTCGTCTAAGGAATGTAATCTATACTTACTTTGCAGTAGGAACTGCAGCTCTCAACTCTGCTTTTAGCTGATTCAGCTCCAATTCAGCTTGCTCTGACCTCAGAAATATTCCCTGCTAACTGTCCTCCTGTTCACTCCAATTTGTACTGCCTAAATGCCTTACTGCTGAGTGTCCCTCTGGCCATTTTGAAAGGTGTTTCATCACACTACAATAAACGTGAAATACTGATGCACTCAAAACAGCAGAAAAGGAAGGGAAAAAAAGCAGCTGGATATCGACATGGGACTGGACAGGGGCATTTATTACACTTTACTTTCGTACCATTGTCTTCCTTTGGCAAAGGAAGAGTCTCTGGGTCCCTGGTGGGCCAAGGCGGTCGATACTACACAGGAGTTAAATTAGACCGCAAGTCAAGCACGTATCTACCTTGGCTGGGATACCTCCAACCTAAAGTCCCTGGAAAATTTACATTTTTCCACTAAGTTAACCAATAACAGAGTGAAATGAGTGAGAAAAAAGCAGCTGTCTAGCCTGCATCTTGCTTCATTATCAAATGGATGTTGTCCAAACAGCAGCTAAGGCGCCTTATGAGGAAGACAAACAGGCTGATGTACGAGCTGTGGACAATGTTTACCTGGCACATTAAGTAAAAACAATTAAAAAAAAATTAATAGTCACTTAATGACATTTTTGAAAGGTTTCTCTGATGCCCCTTCTTATTCTGAAGGTGCTTTTCCCCTCCCTCTTCCTACATTTCCAGTATCTCAATTGGCTTTACTGTTTCTGTGTACACACAGAGCTTTTATACTAATATTAGTGTTAATTTGTCAGTGCAGAACATACTTGTTCCACTTGGAACCCTAATTCCAACGTCCAGAATAAACAGATTCCAAGTTGTCTTGGTGTCTTCATATTCTGCCCTAGGAGCTGAAGGCTCCAAGCACATCAGAAACTGCCAGTGTAAGCCTATGGAATCAGAGCAATGACTTTCAAAATGACACCGTCTCTGGGAGGAAAACAGGTTAAGGTGATTCAGAGCCTTGATGGCTGGAGAGAGGGGTCATATTCATATGACCTCTGGGTGACCACCTCGAGGGTGGACGAATCCCTCCAAAAATGTCCAGGAAATAATTTTGCTCTTCAAAACAACCTCCAGCAAGTGACCTGCATTTCATAGGATCATGGAACGGTTTGGGTTGGAAGGGACCTCAAAGATTATTATCTTGTTCCAATCCCCTGCCATGGGCAGGAGACTTTAGATTACTGACCTATATAAAACAACTAAAAGATTGTAACCACGTACAAATAAAGCAGTAATTTCATTGATCATCATAGCCTTGAATTGGAAAAAAACAAAAAGGCAAACAAACAAATAACAGAAAAACCTGAATGACCAACAAACTCCCCTCCACCGAATAAGTCTTTCAGGCAAAGGAGAACAATACCTTCTTTTTTTTTTAAATATTATTTCATCCAGTGAGAAGGTATTTTATTTATTAGGAGTGAATGCCGGGTGCAGATACTTAACCTGTGCAAACTCTGTCGCTTTATTATTTTAATAAATTGAAATATATTCCTCATCTGTCAACTCTCTACTTCAAGCTCAGGCATTGCAAACAACCGTGTCTCCATCTCTGAAAAAGCTTTGCTTGGTTTATTTCCAAAAGAGCACTTCCCTTCCCTACCTATTTGCTGGTGGAGAAAATTATTTTGAAATACGAAACAGGTAAGCCTTAACCTGCCAGATGTCTTCTTCATGTAAGCAATTTAAATTCAATTTGTGGCAGAAAAATACAGGCAACTTCTGGATCAATAGGCTGCATTCAGCTGAGCTGACACACAACACCTGATCCACCGCCAACCTGGCCGGGCTCTCATTCCTCATACCTGAGGGACTTTCCCTGGCTTTTATCACGGGGTAAAATCTCCTAGGATTACAGGTACTTAAAGCTAATTAGGTCTGCTCTGTTCCCCTCCATTTGAATGGCCTGTGTTTCTGCAAGAGCCCGTTTACTTTTGTGTTTCAGGGGGATAATTGCGGTGGCACACGCCAGCCAGGCAAATGATAGCCCTGCACAAGCACACACCCGGCCCCTCGCAGGAGAAGAGGGTGATGAGATAATCGCCGCAACAAAAGCTGCGGCGGGCTCACCTTGCTCACTTTTGTCGGATATCTGCCTTCCAAGCTGTAATTATGTGATTAGAAAGAAGAGGCTGTAAACAAACAGGACTTTTACTCCTCCCCAGACGCGGGAAGCGAGGCGTGTCAATCCCCAAAGCTCCTCCAGGAATACCTGCACCTCGCTGGCGTGTGGAAGGCGCTGGGATGTGTGATGTGCATGCACATCAGTCCTCCTCTCAGTGCTCACAGCACACAAGTTATGAGCGCAAAAATCATTTTCCGTTCACATACGTTTAACCAGGGTTCAGAATGAAACTTAATCATTGCTCAGATTTGTAATAATTATTATTATATGTAGGGTTAAGTGCTGGAAAAATGGAGCTTTTATTTGCCATTTAACAATTCCCCCTTCTATCTGTGAGCTCTGATTCTCCCATTTTTGTGTTTCCTACAAATATCCCAGATACTTATAAATATTCTATTGCAATGAATTTTATATGACCCTTCAGTTCTAACAGCGGAAGCTGCATTTTGAACTTAACCTAAAATCCAGTGCTGTAAAGCCAATTTTTAAATGTAACCTTTCCACCAAGTGGTAAAGACAGTCATAAAGTCACTTATTATTGCTCAAGTCCCTCTTGACATATAATTAATCCATCTCAACCCCCATCCAAAAATCCAGAGGCAGCAAATTTGCCCTTCCTGAATTCACAATTCATAGAGGCAGAGCGTTATCCAGCACTCCCTGACTGGGTGCACACATTGCAGGAAAGGGAGCACAGATGAACATTTAGGAGACACTCATCTCTCTCTGTGTGTCAGCAGGAGGGGAAAAATAACAACGACTGAGACAGAATCTCAGGATCTCTCAGAATTACTCAAAAATGTGTGGATATGGCACTTGAGGACACAGTTTAGTGGTGAATATGGTGGTGGTGCTGAGCTGATGGTTGAACTTGGTGATCTTGGAGGTCTTTTCCAACCTCAGTGATTCCATGATTCAGATATGGACAGTTTCCTTTCTTTGCATCCTTGTGAGAAGTCCTGATTGTCCAGACTTCACAAACTTCACAGAGAATTTGGGAAAAGGGACTTTTGGAGTTGATCTAGTTCAGTCTCACACTTCAAGCAAGAGACCTTTACCTGTCTGAGTGTGGAAAACCTCCACTTGTAAATCTCTTTGAACTTTAGAAAATAAACCAATAAGTCCTTTTTGAGACTGTGGGCTTTCCCAATAAATAATGTCATCATCCCGAGGAAACGTAAAGTAGTAGCTCTGAGAACAAAGGAGATGTCAAAATGGGCTAAAATTAAGTTATAAAGAAGATAGAGCATTTAACCTGGTCTTTGACCTTTGTGTGCACTCAGAGGGAAACACAAGAGCTTTCCAAAACCAGAACTCGTGCTGCTGTAGGGAGGCTTGTTGCAGCCCTGAGAGCAGCCTTACAAATTGATGCTATGTCTTCCAGCATCAACCAAAAATTGTTAAGTGCCATGTTTGTCTCCTGCTTTTTATAACTAGCCCAAACCAAAACTGTGAATTTCCCAAAGGGTGAAGAAGAGGGTAAGGATTAGAAATAGGCTATTGAAAAAAAAAAAAAAACAAACCAAAACAAAACAACAAACAACTCTCCACCATCATAACCATATTTCCAGGCTCTGAAAATATTTTTATATGGTATTATTGCCATCAGTCATTACATGTCCCTCTGTGTATCTTTAGAAACCAGTAATCATTGTAGGAACTAGATATTGATATCACTTGAAAATATGCTTGAATAGACTGCAAATTGGGCATATTGAGAATAATGTAGTCCTCTCCTGTGTTTCCTTTCACAGTAATCCTTTGCTGTATGGCACTATCCAAACCCATTATTGACTATAAAATCATTGAGTGTGTCACTGTTGCTTCCACAAAATTATGAATCTGCTGTGCAATATCCTTGTGATGAATCATCCTGTTTTATTGACCAGCAATGCTGAAGTATGGAAAGATTAAGATGGAAACCTTCCCATAAATTCACTGCCCAAATCAAGGTATTTTTGGTGTAGCTGGGAATTTACAAATCTGGAAAGGATCAAAGTGGGGGAGACTCAGCATCTCAGCACAGAAAGTTCCTCGGGGACAAGGGTACACACTTCTTCCTCATGGAAACTGGCCTGAACGACTTGATGGTCTTCACTTACTAACTCAGAACCCAGTTTTCCAGGGTATCATTCAGTCTTCTAATCACAGAATCATTAAATGGTTTGGGTTGGAAGGGACCTCAAAGATCATCTTGTTCCAGACCCCTACCATGGGCAGGGACACCTTCCACTATTCCAGGTTGCTCCAAGCCCCGTCCAACCTGGCCTTGGACACTTCCATGAATGGGACTGGTGTCAAGTCTTTATTCCTCTCATGGTTCCCTGTCAGGTCGACTGCACACCTTCCAAACAGCACCAGGGGAGGCAGGGGCTCTACACATGGGAGCTGTGTTAGTTACACAGACCTGAAAGCCCCGTGGAAATTAATACGTGATCTTGTAATGATTTGCCATATCATAACACATATGCCCTGATCCAGCAAACCATTTAAGAAAGTGCTTAAGTTCAGCCTGTCATTTCAAATCAAGCTTCAAGATCAACCTTGATGCTGTTATGATGTAATTGAATTAGCCTGGAGCCTTAATGGAGTCTTCTTTGTGTGAGTTCCTTTATTACTGCAAAATAAACAAGGGGTAAGAATGATTTTGGAAGTTGTGTCACTTGGTACCCTTCTGGATTGGCCACAAGTCTTGGGCAGAACTGGAAAATTTAGAGCTGTGGCACAGCTGAGTTTATGAGTGGTGGGAAAAGGGGTAAAGGTTTTAAAGTGATGGAAGGTATTTGTAGATTAGATATCAGGAAGAAATTCTTGGCTGTGAGGGTGGTGAGGCCCTGGCACAGGTTGCCCAGAGAACCTGTGGCTGCCCCTGGATCCCTGGAAGTGTCCAAGGCCGGGTTGGACAGGGCTTGGAGCAACCTGGGCTGGTGGAAGGTGTCCCTGCCCATGGCAGGGGGTGGGATGAGATGAGCTTTACGGTCCCTTCCAACCCAAACCAGTCTGGGACTCTATGACTCTAAAGTAGCTGCACTGTTTGTCTGTGTGGAGCTGCTGGTGGGGCTGAGAGCCTTCACCAATGGTATTTTAAGAAGTTTGCAGCAGGAGATGCACCAAGACTGTGTTTGTGAGCTGTGCTGTACCAGGTGCTCTCTGGAATGCCACTTGTGCAGCACATGGTGCCTCCTCCCTACTCCAACAGCTGCTTTGTGGTGGAGAAGCTGGCAGGTTATCTGCAGATAACAAATAAATGAGCAGCAGTCCCAGGCTGACCTGGGACAAGTTCAACCTCAGAGTAAGGCTGAAGTGACTTTGTAGACATAATCTTGTGTTGGCCTCTTTTGAGTTGAGACTGGGAGGGAAGTACTCCTTACTGGCTAGAAACCTCATCACCTCTTGCTCTGTCTGGTCTTTGCTCTTGCCTTCCTGTGTCATCCTTGACATTCCCTTTTTGTTCCCAGTTCCTCAAGTCCTTCACTGTATAACTTTTACCTCCTCTTTTTTTCCCCCGTCTCCTCATTCCTCTCCAAGCAGGGCAGTCTGCTCCGTGAGCACAGCTCAGCCTCCGGAGCCAGAGCAGGAGGTTTTTCCAGCAGCCCCCAGCAATGGCACTGGTTGTGGCAGGTGAAGGAAACGTTCCCTACGTGGGGAACCCTTTGTGAATGTCATTGCAAATTCTCAGTGCGTTTGAAGGGCTGTGGCTTGGTCATACGTGGGTGAACTCTTAGTGGAATGGTAAAATTTGTCTTGGCATTGAGAATGTTGCCTCTGCAGCATCCAAAATCCTGAGTAGAAGTAGAGGGGCACCAGGGTTTTTAAAAAAATAATTAAATCTAGGTTTTAGTGTTAAAAAATATTTTAGGAAGGGGAGTTTTATTAGACCAATTAAAATTAACGTAAATTAAAGAAACAAGCTTTGGGCATGTTGTCCTTCATCACTTTTCAACTTCTTTCTAACTCTGTTGGGCACCTGCCACAGCAACAGCCCTATCTCTGCCTTAATGTTCTAAGATGCAAAAATAATATTTTAAATTTTATTTGTAGTAAATATAAACCTATTAAACTTTTTTTCCTTACCATCAGTCTGAAAAAAAATAGCTCAATTTTTTATGCTGAATTTTTCCAAAAATTAGCCCTGGCATAACCATGAGGATTCAGCCAGAGCAATTACAAGCCTGTGGAATCATAAGTGACGGGACCCAGGGTTTTATACTGGAAGGCACCAGCCATCCCTGCTTACACACCCAGGGAGAGAGAGGAAAAAAACAAAAAGAAGGAAACGAGAGGAAGAGGGAACATATGTTGTAGACAATCCTGCCTCCCGTAAAACTGCTGTTGAGTCAAGTAACCTGTTTAAAAACAATGTATTCCTCTAACTACAGCCACCTGGCTCGTAATTATAGTCCTCATTAGAAACTGCTACAGGTCTTGAGTGATTAGTTATTGTTTATAAACTGTTCCACTGTAGACCACCTGTTTTCAGATGGTGCTGCACCTTCTCCTTGCCTCGCTGCATCGTGCCTATTAATAGAAAAGCACCTGTTTCCTGACAGTGCAAAACCAGAGATAAACGTGTATCTCTGAGCAGCTGGGGGAAAGGTCTTTGTGAAGGACAACCAGACATATTTGTTGCTATTAAGCTGTCTCTAGTCACAGTTAGAGCATTTGTTGAAGTTGCCCTGGCTCGTGTCTCTCGTGTCCGTGCAGACTCCCCAGCATCTGATGTGGAGCTCTTGGAGAACATTTATAATTAGCCCTCAAGAGATTGGGAAATCCGGAGAAATAAAACATGAGATTTGAATCCTGGCACTAATTGTTAAAAAGTTAAATGCTCCTGCATGCAAAGCACCCAAGACAAAAGGGAAGGTGAGTGGCCGGGATGTGCAGATGCAGGAGGTGAGGCATGAACGCCGTGTTCCTCACAGGAACACAAGGATCACTGTGGCCCCACTGGCAAAGGCAAAGAGGAGGCACTGATTTTCTTAAGGCGATTCAGTCGTGTGGACAACAAACTCATGCTACAGTTAAAACATTTAGAGCCAAATTCTGCTCTGAGTCACGCTGGATTCAGCTGATTTATTCCCAAACCGAAACACTGTGGCTGAGAGCAGAATTTGGCCCCTAGACCCCTAAACTATCACTATCCCATCATTAGTTTTCTTTTATGTCCAGGAGAGGCTGATGATTTTTTTTTATTTATTTTTTTTTTTTTTAAGGAGTGAGTTGTCTACTTGGTTTTGAACTAAAGCTGAGCTCTGTCTCCAAGACTGTCAGTCTGGGAGAGTGGACATGTGAGCAGAGAGGCAGAGCTGGAGGCACAAAGCTGGAGCAAGCAGAGGAGCCGGCTGTGCACTCGGAGATGGAGGCAGCAGGCTATGCCATGTGAGGGGCACACCAACCCTTGCTTGGGCAAGGGGAATGGGGACCATTTTGTAGTGAAATGAAGTCAGTTTTAGGGATTGCACTGTGTGTTTGCAGCCCTTTAAATCGCAGGCAATGCAGAGGGCGGTGGGAGCTGCCATTTTCTAATGTAATGTTGAGGGGTGCAACATTCCCAGCCTTTCCCTGCTCTGTTTTAAGCACTTGTGGTCGTGCCTTAATCCTTATCCAGCATAATATTTACTGTGGTGGTTTGCAGTGGGCCTCCCCCATCATCCAGCGTTTTATGGAAGAATATCCAGGCTTTCCTCTCCCTAAGAACCAAAAAGCTGCCTCTGTATGGGACCTGTAAGTATCCCCCAGAAAAACAATAATTATTTTTCTGATTAGCATTTTTGGGGTTGGCTGATCATCCTTAAGGGAAAGTTATTGCTCATATGCAGTTGGTTTTGCTTACTCATTTATTGGATGACTGATGGTTTCCAATGTGAGATGGCACTTCATGAAAAATTAGGGGATAACACAGTCTGAGCATTAAGCCAGGAAAGTTTTCTGTGTTCAGTGGCATGATGAACAACCCAGTCACCACCCTGTGTTCCCACACAGCAAATGTTAGGCACCTGTGCATAGCAGTGAATCATCTTATCAGTTGTTTATTCATGACTGAACATGTTCCCAGACCTATTTCTCGGTGTTTGACCATCCCCAGTGCTCCTTTGCTCAGTGCTCTTCCTCAGGAACCAAAGAAAACTTTCACTTCATGTGACTGAAGTCACCAGAATTATGCAACTAAACTGAGATGAACATATTTATCTGCTCAATGTTTAAATGATATCTATGCTCCCCATAATTATTTCAAAGATCCTGTAAAACTTCACCTCCAGCAGAGCCTCAGGATGGGCAGCATCAAACCTGTCCACCCAAAGTCAGAATCCCAGAATCCCAGAATATTCTTAGTGGGAAGGAACCCACAATGATCACTGAGTCCAACTCTCAAGTGAGTGCTCCATATGGGGATCAAAGCTATGACCAATCCTCCAAGTACACTGAGCCACCAAAGGATTTACACAAATTTGGCAGAAAGAATGGCAAATAACGGGGTATCTTAGAAATTCAGCAGTGGGACTGAGGCTTTTCTGGGCACAGGATCCTCGCAGTCTATCCTTTTGTTGTTTATTCAGCTGTGGTGGAAACCTGTAGGCTATGAGAAGTTGTCAGTGGGGCTACACAGCCTTTTGCAGGCAGATGTCAATGAGGCATTTCAGAGGTGTTATATATTTAAGTATATTGCTCTCTAGAACTACCTGAAAGGAGGTTGCAGGGAGGTGGGGGTCGGCCTCTTCTCCCAGGCAACCAGCGACAGGACAAGGAGAAATGGACTCAAGCTGTACTAGTGGAGGTTCAGGTTGGATATTAGGGAAAATTTCTTCACTGTAAAAATGGTCAAACAATTGTCATGCAAGGTTTAGTTGGATTTTTGGAAAAGGTCCTTCCCCTGGAGGGTGGTCGGGCACTGAAGAGGCTCCTCAGGGCAGTGGGCCCAGCCCCAAGGCTGCCAGAGCTCCAGGAGGGTTTGGGCAATGCTCTCAGGTATAGGGTGTGATTCTTGGGGTTTTCCTGTGAAAGGCCAGAAGTTGGACTTTGATGATCCTTGTGGGTATCTTCTGACTCAGGATATTCTGTGATTCTGTGTTTCTGTGACTGGAACAGGCTCCCCAGAGAAGTGCTGGAGTCACCATTCCTGGAAGGGTTCAGAAAATGGGCAGACGTGGCACTTCATGGTATGGTTTGGTGGTCATGGTGGTATTCAGTCGAAAGAGGCCTGGACTTGATGATCTTGCAGGTCCTTTCCAACCTTAATAATTCTTTGATTACATATACACATATTAATATGGGCTCACCACTGCTGTCTCTTCTCACAGCTTTGTTCCTCTGCTGTGAGATCCTGAAGGAGTGGCTCAGACATGGCACCAGCAGGGAGGTCTGGGCTGGGTGAGGAATTGTCAGGCTCTGCAATTAGGCTCTGAGCTACATGGGAAGCCATCTGAAACAGCTGGCAGGGCACACCAAGAGCTCTACAGGGCTGAGCTACCTACTGCCTGCCCACAGGCTGACTCCCCCTTGAAGGGGATTTCACTGGCAAAATCCTAAGCACTTTCAGGGTTCCTATTTTTGAAGTGAACTACTAGATTAGTCTATGCTGAAAAATAGAAAGACAGGTCATCTGCCTTTTTCAGAGTAGTACTAATTTCGCTGTGTAAAAATAATCACATTCAACCCTTGCCTAAAAAAAAAACAAAACCACACACCCCTCCCCCAGTAATGCTCTGAATGTAGTTCTGAAGCATAAATGCATTTTAGATTCTTAAAGGTTCTATCAATTTCCTCTTCAAAATATGGGAGAACAACTGTTGCAATGACAGCATCATTGTGTGGAACAGCAGCAAAAAAACCCAAATAAATAGCAATAGTTATCTCTTTATTGTCCTACTGCAGCTTTTCTGCTAATATTTGTGCAGGTATTTATATAGTTCAATATTGAGCAATGAGAGTGTGCAAAAACCAAAACCCAACAAAGGGCTGCAGGGCTGCAGAGCAGCACAGAGGGGTCTCTTTTTAGAGTGACTAACCCAGTTGATTTCAATACGAGTTTGGAAAATAATCAAAAGTTCTCCATGGTGAAGAGCTGGCAATGGGGTCTGCAGGAAGCACAGATCTTCCTTGCCCAGTGGGTTACCTCATATTTGGAGAAATCAGAACTTTTCGGAGCTGGCTCAACCTCTCTCTTTGAAACCTTTCGCTTGCTGTTTCTTTTTTAAAGGTGTTAAAAAAATATGACTGTAATAACAACTGACAAAAATCTCTGGGCTTGAACTGAAGTGGGAAATCACAGAGGTTACTTATTTCCTCATGCTTTTACCATTTGTTCTCTTTTCTCGAGGAAGTTGAAAGACCTGAGGTTCAAACTTAATAAGGCCCCATGCTGTTCCTAAGAGTATTTACAACATGCAAAAAATAAGCCAGCACATTTCTTATATTTAAATTTGTTTTCAGTCATCTAAGCCATTACACAGTATGCCATCCTGAAACCTTTTGTAACGAGCAGTAAATGTTTCTCAGACAAGGGAAAGAATGATGTGTTCAACTACTCCAGCTGCTTGAGCCCGGGAAAATGACAAAACATCGGTGAGCCTGCACTCCCCACATCCCAGTTTGTTTCAACCTCATGGAAATGGAGCTGCCTCCGGTCCGTGACTTGTGCTGCAGACGTGTGTGTGGGGAGCAGCCTGTGGGATGCCCCTGTGGGGCGGCAGAAGCTTCCTTTGACAGCTGAAGCTTTGTGGTGTCGTGGAACAGACAACGAAGTGGGGTTTTATCAACCACAATTGCTTACGATTTTCAAGGCTCTGCCCTAAAAAAAACCCCTTTGGTTCAGTGGGAAGCTTTCCATTTCTAATGAGATTAATTCCTCCAAGTACTGGTTGTGTCACACCTGCTATAGACACCATCAGGAGTTCGGTATTAATTCTGGTCCATGTCTGGTAGTTTGGTGTGTCACGGAGCAAACCAGCTCAGATCCTGGAGGTTCTCTGGATGCAGTAGCAGGGAGGCAAGGCCAGTTTGTCAGCACAGAGCTTCGTGTGTGTGATAACCAAGGAAGCCAAAGGGAGCTCTTGGAACATGTCCTCACGTATCCCAAATAAACACTGTTACAGAAGCCTTCCCAGTCAATCCTTCTTTTGAATCTCTTCTCATTCTGGAGAGACTTTATCATAAGCAATCAAGCATGGAAGGAATGTCTGAAGGCCTCAGTGACACTCAGTAGTGTTTTTTGGATAGGATATCGGGGAAAACTAGTTTGGTTTTGTTTAAATTCCTTTTGCAAACAAGCGTTAGCACCTACAGGCACCAAATACACCCGTGTCCATCAGATGGAACACAGAGATGAGACATTTCGTCCAGTGCTCTACTGAGTCACTGTAAAAATAACCCCACCAAGAACAGCTGACCAGCACTCACTTTCATGTCAATCTTTTCTCCTTTCATTTTCCTTTAAAAAAGAGAGAAAAAAAATAACCGAAAATTACATTTTAATGGAAGCGCGCGGACCGAGGAGGGTTTTTAGATGGCAGGCCCAAGTCGTTATTAAAAGAACCCAAACATGTAGACACATATTTGCCATGGAAACCCTGGAAACAACATCAATATGAATCATATTGCAAGCGAGTGGGCACGGCCGTGGTGTGAGGGGTCCTGTTTGCCAGCCCGTGAGCTGAGGGAGAGCCGCTCACCACCCACCCAGGACGCTCAGCGGGGGTCATCCCACGGGGCTCACCGTGGCCAAGGTCACGCTGACACGGACGTGGCGCCTGGTGAACACGACATAGGGCGTTACGGGGCAAAATGTGCTTGTCCTCGGCTGCTGTGCTGCCAACAGCGATTATTTCTCCTCATAATGTCATGTTTTCTGATCGACCCAGAGAACCTCCAGCCACTGGGCAGTCACACAGCTGCAACCGGGCCATGTGTAAGAGAATTCCTTTGAGAAGCATAAAGAGCATCCCAAAATAGCTCCTAACAGACATTTTCTTGCCACTTCTTTTTCTGGATTTCTCTCTGCTTCTTCTTCTGCGTTGGCCAAGATGGGTTCTGAATAAATTTGAATCGCTTTTTAGATGCAGGTGTTTTCCTCAAGAACAGAGCTGAGAACTGCTTGCAAGAATTTCTTTAGTGGCTGTTTGCATTGGTTTTTAGCCAAGAAGGCTATTTAATTTCTCATTTTTGTTATTCTAGAGAAAAAAAAAAAGCAAAAAAATCTTCACTCTTTGTACACCTTCTTTCAGTCAACCACCTTTATCCTTTTTTTTTTTTTTCCATTGTATATTCGTTTAAATGTCTTGGTGTCTAAGGGAGAGCCATTCAGCTTGAGACTGCTATCTGAAAGTCACCTGGCAAGGATTTCAGATAGAGAGCTGAAGATTCAGAGCAGCGTCCAAAATGCTGTATCTCCTATCACTCACATGACTGCTGGTGGGTACAGATTCTCCAGGCGTGGTGAGATTCCAGACTGGAAACTGATTTTTAAAGCGGCTCGATATGCTTTGATGTTTCTCATCTCAGTTCTTCCCAGTAATGAACAATACTGGCCAGAACAACAAGTGCACAGGGATCCGTGGAACTGCAGGTGTCAGACACTCAATAGAAACAATCCCTGCATGGCTTCAGGGTGCAACCACCAGACTGTTTATTTGTTCAGATATCCAAGTCTAAAAACTTACTTGACGGTTTTGTATTTCCTCGGCTGATAAATAACAAAGGGCTGAGAAAGAGATGAAAACTTCTCCCAGAATCCAAGCACAGATCGAAAATAGGAGGTTCCAGATCCCAAGACTTTGACTAAACTACTGTCCTTGCGCTCTCTCTCTCTGTGGTTCAGGATGGGCTGTGACTGTCTAAACACCAGAAACTCCGTAGCAAGAGGTTAAATATCCTGTATATTGTTAGTGCTAAGTTTTCAACTGAGCTATATTCTGTTTAATTTGCTCACTGAAATCATAAACACTTTTTGGATGTAGTGACTCCACAGTTTAACTACTCACTATTTTTTAAAAGGATTTTGCTTTCTTGGTACCCTTGTACCGTGAGAATGCAAGTGGAAACAGCATGTTCTTGTTCTGCAATTACAGTGTACCTGTCAGACAGTGTCCTGAAGGCAGGGAGCTGTACTAATAAAGACCTGTGTGTCCCATGTGGTCACTCTCAGGGTGTCTCACAAACAGTGCCAGGGTAAAATTGTCATAATTCCTGTCTGAGCTTTTATCCTACTGGAAAAGATAAGTGACTGAAAGACTCATGAACAAACAGTGAATATAATCTTAGCAAATGTCCTTTATCCTTCCAGTTGCCTTTTTTTGTTTGGTTGGTTGGTTGGTGGTTTTTTTTTGGTTTTTTTTTTTTTTTTTTTGGTTTGTTTTTTTTTTTTTTTTTTTGGTTTGTTTTTTTTTTTTTTTTTTTGGTTTGTTTTTTTTTTTTTTTTTTTGGTTTGTTTTTTTTTTTTTTTTTTTCTCCCAGAAATCCAGATTTTAACTATATGTAAGAGGGACAGTCTCTGGTTTTCCATTTCTCTGAGCTTAGGTCTGAACCATGGCATGGTGATCTTCCCACCAGGAAAGGAATTTCAGATAAATATTCCTTTTAAAAGACATTTCGGAGAGAAAGAATAACCTCCACCACCGAAGGAGGTGAAAAACTCCTCAGGTTGTGAGGATGAGGCATCTCGTTGAGGAAAGTATAAGTTCTGAATTCCTATAAGCTTCTCTACGTGTGATAAATTTACTTTGAAGTCCCTTTAAGCATATCCAAATAGTCATTAAAAGTGGAATCATCTGAATTGCAGCATTTATAGGAAAAGTCAGTGTTCATTTAGAACACATAAACACAGGAAGGTAAACAGAAATTAAACAGAAATCAGTTTTGGACACGTGCTTTACTGCCTCAGCTGCTTCAGACTCTCCTGGTGGTTAAAGCCAGGATATCTAACTTTGCATTTATTCCAGCAGTTCCTCATGGGTGATGTTTTGCAAAGCCTTGGTTTGGTCACTGTGGTGTGGAACACACCAAAATTCCCCAGGAAAATGCTTTTTATGCCCGTCAAAGAGTATTTGTGTGGAACAGTTTACTCTGTTTGAATATTTATAAATGGAGAAAAGTTACTTTAATGAATTTTAGAAAATTCTGCTTCCTACTGTCTCTCTGGAGATGGGTTTGAGTTCTTCTTCTGCTGAGCTGTTGCCAACAACTCTTATCCCTTTCTGGAAGATCTTGGAGCCCAAAAGCTGCTCAGGCCATGCTCTCTCTGTATGGAAGAATGCTATTTCTCCCAAATTATGCATTCACTTTTACAGGCCATGGTCTTTATGGAGACTTTTCCCAGTTATGCCCCAAATTATCTGGCCCATTAAAAAAAAATTCCCATTAGACATTCCTTCCTTGTCTCCATGAGATTATATGGTGCATGCTGAAGGTGCTCACACTTCTGACTGGTTTATTAATTTGTGTTTATTGTAGGTACTCTGGTATAATGTTTTATCTTAATTAGTATTTTTATGCCCGCTGGATTAAGTACGTCTGTGGGCAGGTTTTTATGCTGCGTGTCTTCCTACTGCTGCTGAGGTTTAGTGTTTTACTTCCAGAAGGAAAATTTATAATCAATTTAAAGGTAATTACAGACACATTTTGCTTCAAAAGCAGACAATATTGCAGTAGCATGAGGCGATACTTTAAGTTCAAATCCATAAGTTCTTAGCCTGATAAGCACTCCTGTTGACCTAAGTGTGATATCAACCTGCCTTAAATTAGGATAAACCTGCCTTCTTAGGATAAAGTCTAAACTTTATTTTTCCTCATAGAAATAAATCTTCTTCTAGGGCTGTCCCTGAACAAAGAAAAGACATGTTTTGTTAATATGAGACTGGTAATTGCAAAAATATGTTTTTCCAGATTAATTCTTTTGCATTTTAGATGTGGGCCAAGATTCTTTTGCTCCTTGTCATACTCAAAGAAGTATTTAATGTCTTGAGTAAGACACTTAAAATCAGGTCCAATAGGTGTAGCAGAGCACCAAAACACTGAGGGGCTTTTGTCATAAGAGAATCAGACTTTGTGCTTCTTAGTTTTCCATGGTGGACATCTGTATAATTAAACAGCTACTGGCTAATATTATCTTTTACAACTCTATTCCATGAATACCTTTTATCTTCAAGATATGTTAGATTTTTTTCTCTTAAGATACGTATTTCTGTTTCGTATAGAGGTAAGATTTGTTTTAATCTAATATCTTCATTCTTTAATAGCTTGAAAAATCATGATGCTTTTCATTTTATGTCCCTCACCTTCTTACCTCTGTAAATGAAGTTGCTGCCTGCTTTGAGCAACTCCAGTCTTGGATAATTCCAACCAGTCAAATGGAATTACTTTCAGTCAGCCAAAAGAGAAGTATTTGGATGCTTTGCCCTTATTTTCAACTTCCAGTTTTGACATGGGCTGCTGGGGCTGGGCACGCTGCATTTGCATTCAGCAAAGGTTGATGCCGAAGCACTTTAGTTGGTGAGCTCGAAATTCTGCTCCCAACGAGGAGTGGGCTGTAAATTACCCACCACTGAGTTGCTGAGTCACTTGAATACTTCAGGCTGCTCTAAATGTGAGGTCCAGTGGGGCTGCTGAATTATCCTGGGCTGTTTTGCACAAGATCCTCGTGTCACAATCTCATTCTAAATATGATTTTTTTTTTTTTGGTCTTGATAAGTATTTAATTTGAGATTTGAGTAGTGAAGAGAATTGAGCAGAGGCATTTTAAGTGCTTCTTAGTCTATCATTAGAGACACCGAGTGACACAGGAAAAGATAATGAACACAGAAAGAGCCCCCAAAGCACTTTTAGATCGTTTCTTGAGAGTCAGCAGGCCAATATTGACTTTGATTAAGCAGTCACTGCGGTCCCATTACTTTGGCAAACTGTGAAACAAAAGTGAGCGTCCTTTCCAAGTTGGTTTTGCATAAACTCTTTTACAACTTCAGTTGTGAATTTCTTTAGAACATCTCTAGTTTGTTGATGATTTTTACTTTATTTTATTTTATTTCTTCTTCTGAAGAAAGGTGTCCCTTTAAATCCTTTATAGAATCCATAATCTAAAACTAACATAAAGATTTGTGGTGTCAACCACTGACATGTAAGCTTGTTTTATGCCTCAAAACTGAAGAGAAAAGCGAACGTACATATTTCCTTCTCACGAGTTGGTGTTCCTGAGATTTAATTGCCAGATTTTAAATAAAAGGATTAGGTTTTGAAATGATTTTCTGGGGGTTGTTGAATGCTAGAGTTATATAAAGCTCTGAAATTGTCTGCCAGTTTTTGGGGAAAGGTTGTTTCCTTTGTGCTCCTTCGGTGTGTGTTTGAGTCGTAGCCATGGGTGTGTTTCTATCGAGAGGAAACATGGGAAACTTGACAGAACTTGTGTACATTTTTTATTTTAAGCCCCACCAATGCATTTTTAACCTTTTTCTTTTTTTTTCTCCCAACAATGACTTAAGGCAGCAGGCTCTTGTCCCTTTAGATTGTTACTCAGCTGTGTGTGGGGTTGGAGAGATATTGGGACAAACTACGATGTTCTGGTGGGTTTTGGGTGTTGATCGAGGAGGAGTTCATGGACCTGGGATCATCAGGAGGTCTTTTCCAACCTAAATGATTCTGTGATTGAGGAGCACTGAAGAAACTCAGTAAATGCAGGGCCTGTTCATGGTCAGAAAGGAGATACTTCAAGTTGTGGGGGTTCATTAGAGACATGAGGAATCTTGGAAGTGTTTCCTTTTCCCATGAGGGAACACTTCCTCAGGGTCTTCTTTGACTTCAGTAATTTTCTATTCATTTAAACATATTTGGGCCATGAAATGGTCTAGATAGTTTTCTGCAGTAACTTTCTGTCCTTTATGGTTATTTCCAGGTTGAGAAATTCGTCATCATTACTGTTTGTTATTTTTATTCCTGGCACATGAGAAAAAAACAAAACAAATCAAAGCAAAAAAACCCACGTTACACATAAATGAACAAAAAGCTTAAAAAAGGATTAATTCACTATTTCTTAACATCCTTCAAGCCAATTAGCCAAAGGTCTCAAGAACAGATATCTGACAGATTGGCTATAATTGGCAGCATTTTCTGTGGCAGTTTGCACCACTCTTCTGCTTCACCTGGGAAGTCTTTAGAGAGTTTGCATCGCTGAACTGGTGATGCAGAGGTCCAAGCTCATGTCTATCACAGTGTCTGTTTAAATACACTTCCTTTCGGGAATACCATACGTGTTATTTCAAATAGTCTTGGCACCCCATGCCAGCAGAAATGTGTACCAATGCATTGCTAAATATTTTATAATCAAACAATGTATTACCATAAATAAAAGCAGAAAGTAGGTTATTCCTTATCCCAGTATTATAATCAGGAACGTTGTAAGGGTGGATTAATTAGCTCAGCCGAGGCGCTGAGTCCAAGGTATTGTTAGATATTTTTTATCTCCGCATCTTGTTTTCAAGCCTTAAAGGTAATCCAAATTAAGGTTTGTATCTCTGCGTATCTGCTGATGTGGAGCACACACAGACACAGACACACTCGTGTGCACACAGGCCCGAGCCCAGCGACACGCAGAGCAGAGGCACACGGGGTGTATGGATTTCTACATGAATTTGACATTGATTTCTGGGGTAAACAAATGGTTTTAAGTCTTTACTTGCCCAAAGCTAGATCATAATATTCTGCATTTCAAAGTGTCCAAGTACCTTTAAAGTGATGGCTGCAGAGTCCCCCAAGGCGCAAAGCAGATAAAACCTTCTTTTAAAAGTATTTTGCTCACCTTTGTAAAAAAAGGAACTTGGGGTTTATTGAGTGCAGGAAAGGCTCATTCCCATAGTAACCAATGCACGGCTGATATTGATCAGCGGAGTCAAAGGCAGAACCTACTGACAGGAATAAAGAGAGACTATTCCTTATCCTCATATGTATTCTTCCTGGAGTTCTGGAGGTAACCGATACCACAGGCGTGGAGCGCGGTCCGGGAGCCACTGTGCTCTTGGTTGTGTCAGAAACACACACCAAGGCTCCTTATCCAGAAGAAAAGCTCTGAGTTTGCTTGATTTTTTTACTAGATCCTGCTGCCTTTTTTCTGGCAAAACTCCCTGTGATTTTAGAAGGACTTTCCCTGAGCAAGATCGTGCAGAATTGGTCTCTTTGTCCCGAAGGAGCACGGCCAGCCTTTAAAATATCTTCACTGTGTTTTCTAACTCAGTTAATGAGACCTTATAGGTATTTAAATATCCCCTTCTTCGCTCGCCATACTTGTGGCAGGTGTGAGATCTGATAAATTAACATTTGCAATCATGCCTGCTCGCTCTTTAATGATTTCATTAGGTGTTAAATATATAAGGCTTAGCATCCTTTTTATGTTAGGCATTCCTTTTTGAACTGCACGGCTGCACAGAGAAGATCTTTGAAACCAAGAGCTCATGAATTATTAGCATTCAGTACAATGCATATACATACCTTAAATCCTCATCATGATTAGATCATACCCAGAATTGACAAGTCTATAAAAATGAAGAAAGGGGACCTGTGAGAGCTGTGCAAGGAGAGATATTTTGTAGAACATGATATCACATAATAAAGAATAAATTCTCTCAAATCTGATAGTTTTACAAGGTTTTACGTACTCCTAGGCAGGTAATAATCTTCCTTAGTTTTTTTTTTTTTTTTTCTCTCCTGGACCTGCAAGGAGCTTTAGCATTTTTTTCCTGACGAAACTGTTAGATAACAACTGAGCCAAAATTAAATAACCCCAAAAGTCTTCCTCTCTAATCCCTTCTGTGCATGCTTAATGTTTCTTTCTCCCACTTCAATTACGCCATCTGCATTATGTCTTTCGCTCCCCACTCGGAAAAGTTGTTAAAATGAAAAGCCTCTTCCAGAGTGTCACAGCTCCATTATGCAGGTCTATACCTGTGCTGGCAGCATGCTCTTCTTCTCACCTCAGATTGCCTTTTGCCTGGGAAAGAGATCCCTGTGGTGCATATCAAACTGGAAACTGAAATGAAATTAAGCTGGCATGCAGGAGGTGGAGTAGGTTATGATAAACGTGCAGGGGAGATTCTGGGAAGAGTTTTTAACTCAGTTCTTCAGGCCAAAAAAACATCAAGCTCAAAGCCTACTCGTGTAGATTGAAATCCTAGCCCAAGAAAATCAATAGCAGGGTTTGACTCTGGATGCTTAATAAAGAAGGTAGCCTGGTTTGCACAGGTGCTGGGAACACACAGCTGTCACTGCCTCCAAATGCACACTCAGATGTCAAGTTACAGGCACTGATTTCCAACAGTTGGGTTCAGACCTCTTTATTTCCTGTTGCAATCCATCTCTGCACAAGGTGCCATCAAGAGTTTTCCTAAGAACTCATCTGAGCATTTTTGAGAGAGCATATTGGATTTCCACTGGAATCAATGCCCTCAAACTGATAATGAGTAACACCAGGCTTTTAGAAATTCTGGGAAAATTCTTGACTTTCGGAGGACCAGCTCAGAAAAATTCACTGATGAGTTTGTGGTTCTTTGAAGAAGGTTGTGGTATACTCACTCAGAAATATTTGAAGGGCAACTTTTGGAAAGATGTTTTGCATTTGCACCTTTCACAGCCACAAAGGCAGGCAGTAGTTTGTCCTCTGCTTCATATCTTTTCATTAAAATCTGTTTTCAGTTTATTCCTAGCTTACAACTGTAGCACATAATATCTCAGCCTGACACTCCATGCGATTTGAAAATTTTAGGAGAAAGAAACCCCATACATAATATTATATTTATAAACATACATATACTCTAGGTTAAATCGTGCGCCGGAATGCAGAACGATTTTTCCCTGACTGACTTACAGAGCTGTTCTCTGGAGATGATTTTATGTTCCCTTTAAAATGGCTGCAATATTCAACACAGAAAACTGGCTGTCGCTTACGGCATTCGCTGTCGCCGCGTTTCCAACAAAAGGGGTTTAGTTTTCGGGACTTCTGGATGTTTCTGAAACCCTGGCTTGATATTTCCCTTCCAGCACATTATCAGGACATCTCCCTTCCAGCACATTATCAGGACAGACCCGTTACCCTCTGAGCAGTGATCTGGGCACAACAGGACCAGCTCGAGCATTCGCACGGCAGTCGGGAAGCTTCTGGAGAAGGATGTGCTGACACAAAATACTGTCCTGGGGACCTTCGGTGCCATTATCTTTAAATGATCCATAGTCATTAGGAAGGTCTCCTGGCACCACTAGGATGAGTTTCTTAGAGGAAAAGAAGTCCCCTGTGTAATCCAGTGCTATCATTTAAAGCTCGCTTTCACTTCTGGAGCCCTGAGAAGTTTTAAGTTAGAATGGCTTCATTTGAAGCATCCTGCAGTGGTAGCTGTCAACTCCCTCCCCTTTTCAGAATGGATTGAAAAACCATCAGAAAGGTTCTTGCAATCCCAAAAAGTGTTGTAAGTGTTCATGTGTTACCACGGACAGCTCAGGAGTAAAATTAGAGCAAAATCTGAACGTTACTTTTCTGTTATGAACAATTTAAATAATTTTTCATCGTATTCTGTCCAAAACCTCTTTGCATACAGAAGCAAAAAGAAACTGCGATCCAGAAGAACACTGGGAGCACAGTTGTTAGAGTACTGACACTTAGTATAAAATAGAAATCCAGTGGCCTATAATTTCCCAGCAGACACTAAAGGCCTTTCAGCTCTCCCAGAGACACGGCCAACGAAGCACAAACAGCACAGATAAATCCATCAGAGCTGCGCGTGGCACAGACACTTATTGCAGCCACAGGTGGATTTGCAGAGCTGTGCTGGAAGTTCTGCAGGGGGAAACAGAAGGGGGATAGGGGACTCTGGAGAATGTAACTGCCCAGCTTCCAAAGTGGTCAAATTTAGAATTGGGAGTTGGAGCATGAAGATGGGACAGGGCTTTGAGCAGCCGGGTCTAGTGGAAGGTGTTCCTGCCCATGGAAGGGGGTTGGAACAAAATGATCTTTAAAGAAAGTCCCTTTCAACCCAAACCCAAAATAGATTTTATGAGGCACCTCACAAGACACAGCATGGGAATGTTCTGAGTATATTCAGCTACCAACATTAAGTGGGAGGGAAGTTTGTCCTTCCCCACCAGCAAGGAGGTAAGGCCACCATGAAAAGTAGTTCCTGAACTGCTTATGCATCAAAATTTTGCCTTGTTGGGAGAAATTTATTACTCCCACCATCCATGGTGGTTAGACCAAATATGACTTTTTTGTTTACATTCTTTAAAGTCTTTAGTGTCATACAGCAGCTTATCAGCCCGTGGGTTCATCTGGGATTTTGGAAAACCTCTCAGGAAGTAGATCATGCAAGATCACAGAAAAGAAAGGCAAATTATTTTCTCTTCTTGAGAAAATAATTTCAGCTCTCCTTGAAAGCTAATTTTCAAGTCCATCCTTTCATGTGCTTTACGGGAGATTAAAATGAAATTAGTTCAGGAAGGATACTGCTCAAGATCATTTTAAGATTTTCCAAAGCTCACCAGCTTGTTGACCTGTAAACCACCTTTAGCTGGACAGATGGTAAGTAACAAATTGATCTCAGCCAATAAAAATCTGTCAGAACAATCTGCTGTTGGCAGGTGTCAGATAATTATCTCAATGAATAGATAAGCAAAGTAATAAGCAAATTAGAAGCGTCCATTGTAAATAACGGGAGGAATTTTATTTATTTGTTGCAGGCAGGCCCTTGATCATCTGCTGAAATAACACCCAAAACCTAGTCTGGTATCACGGGAAACTCAGTGAAAAGTTGTCTGGGTTGAGGGTGCTGTTACCAACACTAAGTTTTTTGCTTTTCAGCACTATAATTCCTCTATAGTGCTTCAAGTTTCCGAAAAAAACCTCAGCTGAGATGTGGCAGAAGTGTGTGTCAGAGCAGTTGTGTGATATATTGTTGTAGGTGCAGTTATTTTTTATAGGAACAAGCTGTCAGAAGCCGATTTGCAAACCTGGACCTCACTGCCCTGAGCACACTAATAAAAAGATGATCCCTGTCCCAAAACTCTCACCCTGAAATATAAGACAAGGAAATATAAA
This sequence comes from Oxyruncus cristatus, assembly GCA_013399855.1. Taxonomy (NCBI): domain Eukaryota; kingdom Metazoa; phylum Chordata; class Aves; order Passeriformes; family Cotingidae; genus Oxyruncus; species Oxyruncus cristatus. Next base: position 1,490,452 of record VXAY01004756.1, on the reverse strand, counting down.
TTGGGTGTTGATGGGCCAAAGAGAAAAGTGCTTAGAAAGGCATTCCTGGAGAATGTTCTCCAGTGTCACAGCAGGACTGTGGATAGACACAAGCAAGGACTTGGTAGTTCTGGGAAGTGGCTGGACTTGATGATCTTAGAAGTCTTTTCCAATCTAAATGATTCCCTGTGATTCCAGGACCACCATCAAGGCCAGAGTACAGAGGATCTTCAAAAGGTTTGGTAGGACTTGGTTATTCCAGTTTGGTTGGGACTGATCTTCCACCCAGGACACAAGAATTGCTGGAGTCCAAACCAACCAGGTGTAGCCAGGTGGGAGCAGCATGGTGTGAGTGCTACAGTTTGGGAGACCACAGAGAAGAAGTCTGGGGGTGTTTGCATTGGCATTTGGGAATATTTAACATCTTTGGTTGTTTTAATATTGACATCAATGTGAATGCATATGGAGTGCAAGGAGTTGGATAGGATAATGGCATCGTTTCTTTTTTGCCTTTGGAAATGTCCCTTTGGCACCTCCTGGGGTTGGGTGTGACATTCTCAGACACAGAATCTCTCCAAGGAAATGTGAAAATATTCGCTCCATCTGACAAGAGGTACATTACAAATTCAGGATTCTCCAGCCTGCACATGCTGGAATTATTTCCTGTTTTGTTAAACTTGCTTAAAAGACACTTCCAAATCTCAGTTCATTTCTCTAAGTCCTCACACGGCCAAATCTAGTGAGTGGAGGGGCAGCAGGAGCTGTGGCCACAAGTGCTGCGTCTGTGAACTGAAGTGTTTTTGCCTGAGTGTGCACTGCATGAGTCCTGGACTGAGCGCTTGAGGAAATCCTGGTGCTTGCGGAAAAATTAGGGCTGGGTTTCAAAAATCCACCCATTAAAAAATGAAAACAAGAAATTAACTCAGAAACCAAGTCCTGGATGGTCTCTCTCTGAGACCTGGGGGCCAGGGCAGGATGAATGAGGCTCCTCTGTGGCCCCTGCCCTCTGGATCATGTGCAGGTCTAGCAAGTGCTGGAGGCAAATAATGACCTGGAAGGCCTGTTCCCCACATCCAGAGCCACGTGCACACCTCACACAACCTGTGCACACCTGAACTTTCTGTTGTAAGAGCTCTTAATTGATATGTGATATCCAAATGCAAATTTCTCTTGCCCTGCTGATACCGAGAGGAGACTAGAATTTTAAATATTTGTCTTAATTACACTCATTAATGAGGTCAACTTCTTGTAGACACTCCTATGAGAGAAGTTTGATGGTAACTTGTATTACTGAGTTCTGCCAAGAGGAAAGGCCAGGTTCATTCCCCTTCCTGTTTTTTTTTTTTTTTTACTGGAGCTTCACCTTGCATAAACATGGATCATTAAATCTTTGCTTTCATGATAACAGCCCCCAAGGGCTGCTGAGTTTCAGGTGGGAGAGGCCCTTCAGCAAAGGGAGCTGAGGTTGTCTACCCCAAGATAACACTGCACATTGTGAGCTGCAGCCAGCAGGGAACAGCTTCCAGAGGTGCTGTTTCCACAATTTATCCTGGCAGGTGACTTTCTAAAACAACGTAGAACACCAGAATTTCGTGTAGAACTTATTGCTGAGCAAGAGATTAAAGTCTCAGAAATCACAGCCACAAAGAATATTTGAGATCAAACCCCAGCTTAAATAGTGGTGTGAGTTTACCTTTCAGTTGTGGGTTTTATCTGACTTTGCAAGGCTGTACTCACCCCATGCTCCCTGGCTCGGGCTGTGTCTGCTCCTTTGTGTTCCCTGAGGGTTTGGTTTGCTTTCTCGGGGTTGGGTCAGGACCAAAAATGCACCTTTTTATGAGTAACCAGTGGCTGAGTCAGGATGAGTCCCTTCTGCAGTTTCCCCAGCCTTGGCAGGGGAAGAGATGATCAGCACAGAATCATTTAGAGGTGCATCATGGCACTTCCCAGTATTTTGCAAAAGAGTAGGGAAAATGGAGACTTCCCCATCAGCCTGTACACCCCCAGGGAGAGGATTTGCTGTTGTCTGTTAACATGGGCCCAGGAAGAGGTGACAAAGGATGTGACCCCTGTACACGAGGGAAGGGACCTGCAGTGCCCACCTGCAGTTCAGGGATTCACCACCCAGCCCGTTCTTCCCCTGCTCCCCACAGATATCCTTCCACTCCATTCAGACTTCAGCCAGAGGTTCTAACTACATGACAATTATCCCATGTAAATGAGAATTAATTGCTCCTAAGTCAAGCATTTAGTTCTTATTATTCTTGATGATGCAAGGCAAGAGTGGAAGGAGTGACACTTCAGCCTGAGCCAAGCAACCAGGGTTCAGGCGGCCAGGAGAATTTGGGATTTGAATGTTCTGGTTTCCCAGGGCTTAACTTCTAAAAAATGAGTATTTCATTTGACTGACTTTGGGGTTTTTTCCTCTAATAAATACAAGCCTATATCAACATAGACACCTTATTTTCTCTGGTTCTCTGGTTTCAAGGGGGCTTAGAATTCCATGATTCCTAAACATTTTTTAATATATTTATATATATATATATATCCTACTAGCTGCTGTGTCTTTCTTCAGTCTGTTAGACTTGATGATCTTGGAGTTCTTTACCAACCTTAATGATTCCATAATTTCATAGGGTTTTTGACAGTGAGATTCTGGGGCCAGGCTCAGTAAATTATCAGTAATTAGAGCCATCATGTCTTGGCATTTTTCATTTTGCTTTTTCAAGGCACTTCTTTCTCTGGATAAATGGTGGAAAGAAAATGTTGTGACTCCTGCTTTAAAAATGAACAAACAAGAAAGAGCTCACAACAGTTGCTTAAAAATAATAAATGCAGAGCCACAACTGGGGATAGGCACAGATTTGTTTCAATATTGAACATGTTTCTCCTCTCTCAAAAGACAAGAGTATTTCAGAAATAAGCTCTTAATAAAGCCTAGTTTTAAGATGTGGATCTGGCCCATGCCATGTAGTCAAAATGCTTTATTTGGGAGAGCTGGACCGTTCTATCCCCATAATTTTTAGCCTCAGAGAACAAGCATTTTCACAGCTCCTAATTGACAACCTTTGGTAAACAAAAACCAAGTTGTAACTCAGTGCATTGACTATCCCTTTAGTGTTTGGAATAATCTGTCTGTGACCCTCATTTCCTTTTTTTTTTTTTTTTTTTTTCCCCATAACTGAGTTCTTAGTGAAGGTCACTTCAGTAAAAATGATAACAACAACTGACACACAAAATCAAAATATTCTGATATGTGTCTCTGTGTAGTCAGGGCAATGCCATCTCGCAGGCAATTCCGAAAATAATGTTTAAACAAAAAGTTCAAAGCTCCTTTCAACTTGCTGCAGATTTTACTGCATATTCTTAATAAACCCTCTTCATCTGCTCCTGTTGAAATGGGAGCTTTCAAGCAATGTAAACCCAGCAAAAAGCCTTCCTATTTTTTTATTTCCTTCTTTCCTTACCAGCACTGCTATTATCACATGGTGTGTTCCACATGATAAGCCATTCATTAAAGCATCACCTACTGGTTTTTTCCTCCTCAGTACCAGCTAGAACATGATCTGTCTCTGCAGGAAGACATTGGACCTCTGACCTCCTTTGTAGCTATTCCAGGCAAATATAATAAACAGGGTTCACCGAGTTTGTGTAAATCTCTGATTATGTTTACTGTGAAATCCAAGTGTTCATCTCAGGCAGAAAAATTAAGGCTGATTTTCAAATATTATGTACAAACTCTAGCTACTAAGCATTCCATAATGAGCACTTTGGCAATTTAAAGCAAATTAGGGTTCCCACTAGGCAGAAAAGATATACAGTATAGTCAAGTAAAGATTGTATGGTGTTTGATGAAAAATAGGCACACAGAAAAACATGATACAGACTTCTGGCTCCAGATGAATTAGGAGATCCTGTGCTAGTGCACTTCATTACCGAAACTTTGCATCCTTCCTCACTTCCGAAGGCTTAGGGGCCTTCAGTTTGCTAATGATTTCTGCTGTAGCTTGAGTAAACATCACCCTGGAGAACCACCTGTTGTGGCAGGACATGCCCTTCTGCTGTGATAATAGGTGGGATATTTAGGATATTGCAGTGCAAAAGGGCAATTGAGATAACCTTCCTTTCCTAGGGAAATCCAGCTCTGTTGGGGTGATCTGGCAGCCCTCGTGTGAAGAGACCTGGTGGAAAATACTGAAAATGCCAAATTTCACTCAGCAGCAGCGGGAACTGCTGTGTGATGGATCTTTGCTGAGGACAGACGAGATCTCAGCACAAAGCAGTGTATTACATCCTTCCAGGTGGCAATATTTCATAGAGACATCATCTGGGGCAGCGAGGGGAGAGATCTGTGCCATTAATCTCAGCACCAACAAGGTGTTCAGCTCAGCCCAGTCAAACATGGGGGCTCTGACTTCGTGCTTTGAAGAGGAAAAAGGACTTGTATTTGTGCCTGGGAGTCCAGAAATGGGATGGAAATGGGTGGTGCTGCTGAGAACCCAACCTGTTTTGTGCAATGAAAACCCACACAGGTGGAGAATTTCTCCATTCCATTTTAGCACTTCTGATTTACTGGATTAAATTTACCCCATTTGGGGTTAATTCTGCACAGGTTGGGTAGCAGGTTTATATCTACCAACTAGAAGGTAATTGTGTTGCCTTACAGAATGCAGGGAGATGATCTATCAGCACTGTTCTCAGTGTAAGGTGGAAGAAAATAAAAACAACCCAAAATCAAATAAAGAGAGCCCAAATGATTTAAATGTCTGGAATAAAACAACAAACCTCATGTATTCTTTAAAAGCATTCAAGTTAGAGATCATCTGACTTCTCTTGGTTATTATTTTTACCTAAGAAAATGTGCTTTTTCTTGAAATTCAGTGAAGATAACTGTGAAAAAAATAGAAAATTACCAGTTTTGCTTAAGAAACAGAAACTTGGAATATCTGAAAGTGTTGTTGGAATGCTAATCTCTACGTGCAGATTTGTTTACCATTGCTATTTTCTTTGAGCAGGACTCACAGAACAGTCAGGTTCTGCTATCCTCCAATACAGTGACAGAGTAAGATTTTTAATATCTTATCTCTGGCTAAAATCTGCTCCTCATTGGTGAGTGTAGCTGCAATTTAGCAGGTTGTTCTCTAAATTCTTGAATTCCCATTTAGTTTGATTTGATTGAGACAGTTCTCTTCCTTCAAGCAGAATATCCAAATAACAAGCAGAATATCCAAATTCAGACAAGTCATTGTTTTCTCTTTCCCAGTGGAATTACTAAACAGCATTACTGATTTAAACTTTCAATGGACTTTAAAAAATTTACTTGAGGGAAGCTGAACAGGAAAGTGTGAGCTTAGAACCTGAGCAAAAGCATCTGATGAAAGTAGATGATTTAATTTCCTTGAATTTTGAGGAGAAATGTTGGTCAGAATGTTGCTATGGTTGGAGTTCTTTGTGTTGTAGGAGGAGAAAGAGAGGAAAAATGGGATTTGCACAGTTTTGTGATGCATATAGGGGAACCATCTGATTTCCTAAGGAACTGTGGTGAGAGAAATGAGTTATCAGTACCTCATGAGGTCATTTCAATAGGTTTGGCCCTTTGAGGGGGTTGTTTTTTGCCCAGGTCAGTGAAAGCTTTTTGAAATTTCCACAGAGCATTGCTAGAAAAGAAGATGATCCATTATTTATTGCAGAGATGGGCCCAGAGTCTGCTTCCAGCCCCTTTAAGGATTCAGTAGAGGGGTAAACCCCGTAAGTGTTGGTTTGTGTGAGCACTGGTGGGAGAAGCTGAATCATTATTAATTGCAAATTGATCAGTTGCTTTTTTCTTTTCTCCATAAATTATTCATGAACAGATCCAAACTTCTGTGAATATATTCAGTATTCACCTAACAGTTGGGATGAACAACTTTCAGAAACTAGTGATTGACAGTGAACCTTCTGGTACACTATTTAAACAATATTGATTCCTGGGCTTGCTAATATGTTTGTCTTTATCATAAAACTCGAGCAGACCCTCTCTGTTGGCAAATGCACAGAAAAAAACTGGTTGTGTGACCTCCCCACCCTGGATAAAACACATTGTGCTTCATCACACTGGAACATCTGCCCTCAAAAATTGCACTGAAGTACACAAAGATAAGATTATAATCCTAGAATCATAGAATGGTTTGGGTTTGAAGGGACATTAAAGCTCATCTTTTTCCACCCCCTGCAATGGCCAGGGACATTTTCCACTAGACCAGGTTGCTCCAAGTCCCATCCAACCTGGCCTTGAACACTTCCAGGGATGAACAATGATGCTTGAGTAAGTTAGCACCTCACACACAATTTATGACCTTGCTGTGAAGAGTAAAGGTGCCCTCTTCTACTCTCATTGTAAAGCAGGAGCATTAAGCAGTAAATTACTTGGTCTCTGCTTTTTAGTCTTTTCAAATCTTTATGTGCTTCACAAATGCTTGTCCCTCCACCAGGAAATACCAATTCAGTCAGCACAGAAAACTCACTGACTTACTCCAGGAATGAAATGCTGACTCAGATTCTTGTCTACTTACAGTGACTTGCACTAAGACAATTTTGTCTCTAAATTTAACTTTGCAGAATTTTAATGCAGGTCTCCAGTGTTGGGTTTTGTTATTTTCTTTTTTTTTTGGCTCGCCACCTTTCAGGTCCTAATACTGATTCAGAAGCAAAATGTGAAAGAAAAATGAAGCAGAGCCCCCCCCCTCAGACAAAACCTCCAGTTCCTGGTGTTGTGTTGGCTCAAGCCATGCTGGAATTGTCAGAGTTATGGACAGAAAATTTCCACAGAAGACTTGGATGTCAACACAAAATAAGGGTTTGATATAGCGGATCGATATGTTTCCCTAAAAAAAAAGGAAAATAAAAACCCTTGGAACAGGATTCTACCTCTATACTGAGGCCAGAACTAGCTGAGGGCACAAGAGCTGCTTATTTTGTGGAAAGATCATGTGTGTAAGGATATAGAGTAGGGCTCTGAGGGCACAGCCAAGCACTCCAGAGTGGACTGAGGTACCAGGTGCTTCTGCAACACGGTGGGAAATGTGCTCCCACCCTCCTCACTGGAATGACTTACTGCACACACAGCTTCAAACCTACCTCTTGCCTCCCAGATAATTACAGAAATAACGAACAGCGTTTAATAATGTTGATTGAGTAGGACGTTCAACATACATCCTACAAATTAGAGGGAAAACAGCCTGCTGGTTTGGGGCAATTTGCTTATGAATATATGACTTTTCCTGTGGCTTAGGAACACCCCGGTGCTCCTCAGCCCTCTCGCTGCGTGGGACCGTTAATTCCAGTCTGTCACGAATTTGGGATCCGATGGAGGGAGGTGCGTGGGAAGCTTTGACAGAGCAGTGGACGCCTGTAAAAAGCAAATGTCTCTAATGCAGAAGGTGGGCTTGGCACCAGGGTGGTCACTGTCCCACCAGAACCCTCTGCCCAAAGGCTTTGGGGGGACACGCAGCTCGAGAGCAGCGACAGGGCTGGTTTGCAGAGCAGTAAAATCATTACTGTTAAACTTCCAGAGACAAGACAACACAGGTTAAAACATAAAAGCACTTCTTGGGTGCCGTGCAGAGCAAGGGTGGCCTGAGAAGGATGGCGAGGACACAGAATGGCCCTGTGTTCAGAAATTTGTTTTCTTTAAATTAACAATAAATTAACAATCGCATTTTCTAAGGAAAAATTATATGCATAAAAAGTTCCTTAAGTAAGCCTGTATTTCCTCCCTTTACTCTTAAAATGTAGTTGAAATGTTTACCCTTTCTCTTATCAAAAAAATCGAGGCTTTCCCAGTCAAGTCCTGGGGAAAATCACACCTAAGCCACTGGGAGCCAGAGGGGGATGCAACAAAGATCAGGACCAGGTGGAAAGGGAAGTTCCATCTGACTGAGGTGGTGGATTTGATGCATCTTCAAGTTTCAGTTTACTGGTTTTTTTGGCTGGGCTGGTTTTCCCTTCTTTCCCTCCCCAGTAAACCAGAGAAAGACCATGGGACTCCCTTTTTCCAGCTGCCATACTGCCCATAATTGGAGCATTTGCAGCAAAGAGGATTAAAGACACATACATGGATGGGCATGTTTTAAAAAACCCCATTAAATTAGTTAGGATTATAAATGCCAACACGAACAGAAGACAAGGGCAGGAAACCTTAATGGGTGTGACCTAATTTGGAAAAAAAAAGAAAAAAAAATTAATTCCGTTGATATTATGCTGTCAAGGCTGGTGACAGGTAATTACCAGGGGTGAATTTTACTTATCTGGACAACCCAAGCTGAATCTTTGGCCATGCTTCCAAGAGTTTGGCATTCTGGAAGAAGCATTGTCCTCTCCCTCTCCATGTACCTCTCCATGCACAGACCAACAAGGCACAAATACGGGGACTTGATTATAATCGCGTGTGGAGAAATGATCCAGAGGTGGAATCCAGCAAAGGATAAACCACAGGGCTGCCATACAAGTCATCTGGCAACAAAAGAGCCTTGCAGTTGTATGAGTGAAATTAGGGGCAGCTATCTGCTCTCTTTGTGCAAAAAGTGAAAAATGTGGGATAATTTTCTGGGGGAGAAAGCAGGAACCCCATATGTGCCTCCGTGCCGGGCTTGCTATTTACCTGCTGCCTCCCGATTCTTTTGAAAGTGTTTGATTAGAATTAAAATAACCAATATTTTCTCATTTCATCAAATCCCATTTTCAGTGTTCCGCTAATGTCATCCGCTGAAGCCACAGCACCTTTGATCTCATTCTAAGCCCTGAAATAACTGGGAGACATCAGTCAGCGTGGCTTTGGTTTAAAAGAGATAGCACACAGTACCTGTGCTCAGTGTCACAATGCTCACAAAATATGAATGAAAAATCGTTCACCTCTCCCCCGTTATTACTTGTCAAAAGATTGCATGCATAGTAAAGCTTTAGGAAAAATACCTTTAATTGTATTTTGCGCCGAGCACTTCTTATTTTGAACCTCTGGCTTTTTTAAGTTCTCATTCACCATATATTATAATCATAATAATCATGGTAATAATAATAATAATTACAAACGGAAAATTTCTTTGAATGGTAAATCTTAGCCTCCTGGGACTGCCAATTGTGGATGGGCTGGTGATTGATCAGAATATTACACAATGGCGTGGTGTAATTCTTTAGTGTGATGTTGTAAAATGGAGTATTGCTTCTGTTATTTTATCCAGTTTGCTTTTATATGACAGGGTTTATTGTGCGTTATGTTGTAGCTCATTCCTCTGTTCACAATGCCTACTGATGTGTAATTATGACTTGTCTGAACTGTAAGAAGGAGCAGTAAGTGAAAGAAAATCTGCAAGCACACTTGATTTATGAGCCCTGATACTATATTACAGTCCTAATCTGCCTGCTTAACTTAGCTTCAGGCAAACTTACTGTATAACATGCTTACGATTAGCACTGCAGCAAGTTGTAGAAGATTTACTCTGTTGGAGCTATGAGACTTTTTTTAAAATGATTTAGTCATTATTTCAGTTACAGGTATGGCAATAAATTATTCCCCCTATAAAGACTCTGTGTCAAGGAACAGCCATTGCGAAAAAGGCTTTTTATACAGTAACAAAGAACAGTGCTTGGAGTGTTTTCCTCGCACAAAACATCTTAATGTTATTG
>VXAY01004756.1:1451726-1480773 GCA_013399855.1 Oxyruncus cristatus | reverse complement strand
TTTTTTTTTTTTTTATGATGAAACTTCTTTACACATTCTTCTCACATTCATACAATTTGTTTTATTATACTGCAGCTTTTGTAGCTCAGTACAATCTGCTTATTATAAGAATGTCTATTTGGATCCAGCGAATCTCATATTTTTCAATAGTGGCCCGAAATAGAAATTACTATGGATGTGCAAATGAAAAGAAGGCCATAAAGCAATGACCTAATGTCAGGAAGAAAAGATGTAAGGAGATTTGCATTTTTTTTTAATCACCATTCATGAAGACAGACGCATTCGTTCAGTCTTCGTGAGACCACAGCATATTCAGAGCTGCTACTTTTGGTAAACTAGAGGGGCACATTATTACCCTCAAATAATAAAGATCAGTGTTGATCATTCAGGGCCCAGTTTGAGGCTCATTGAAATCGCTGCCTGGCTTGCCATTTGACTTCCCTGGAATCCCTGTTATACACTATTCACTGGCAAATAAGCAAAGGGATCTAAAGCTTGATCCAGGGAAAGACTCCCATCCGTCGGATGGGTGGCAATCATCCATTTTTTTGCTGAACAGAACTGCTCGCCTGAGTAAAGAGGGGTGTTCTTATCAAGATTTTCTAACTGGTCCTTAGAATGTTATTTTCTCCTGGGTTTATTAGCAGTAGGGTTTTTCAAAAAAAAATTGGAAAGTCATGTCATAGGAAGTGAGAACTATATCAGATGAACACATACAAAATATACATCTGCAATGGATGAAATGCTAATAAAATAGCTGCATGGAAACAATTTCTAGGCAAATTTAACTTAATTTTTAAATTTTTTTTTTTATTATTTTTTTCTTCATTAACGCTAATACTGTGAATTCTAAATGTTATTTTTCTCATTTGAAAATACCTACTTACACCTACTTAAAAGACAGTTGTATTTACTGGGGAAAGAAGGGCTTTCCAGGACAGACCACACTCTCTAAGTTATCTGGTGTTTTGGGCATTTAAATAGCGAAACAAAAAGGTTTCTGAGTAGTGCAGTGGAACTGAAATCGTATATGAACAGTGGACAATAACATCTTTTAATTAGGAACAACATTATTTTCAAGCTTATGCTGCTTCAGTGAAGTTACCATAAACAATGAGCTTTTTATAGTGCAACAATAAAGCCTCTTAATTTCTTGGGGTTTATCTTCTAAAAAAGAAAGAAAGAAAAAAAAAAGGCTCTGCTACACATTATAGAGTCACCAAGGAGTTGGCTTTCCTACAGCTGGGCTCACAAATGTGATCCTGAACATAAAAACAATGGATGTGGAGATCTGTGGTGTCCACGACCCACTCCCATCACTTACCATAATGCCATTTGGTAACAGATGCCCTTTGCAAGGGCAAAATGCACGATCTGGGTTTTCAAGTAGTGGTCATCATGTTACAGGCATCATCCACAAGTATTTGTTGATGCTATTGACTGAGCAAAAGGTTTATGAGGCAGAAGATATATTTTTCTAAATGCTGCTGTGCTACCTATAACCCAATTAACTTTACTTTAGCCAGCTGAGTATACCTGGAAACCAAATATATCATGTGGCAATTAGCTTCCCTCCTTCTGGCTTAGTACACTTAAGTTGTTTATTGAAAAGGTTAAATATTGATTGGAAATGGATAATAGAACCATATTACAGTTGTATGCTAAATGGCAGAACTTGCCTGTAAAACATTTCCAGTTACCCCCCAGTAATGCAGTTAAGAGAACAGCAATCTGCTGCTGAAGCACCCAGGCAAAAAAAAAAATCAGGGACAAGTATAAATCACCCACTACACAGCCGTTCTTATCAGCACGCTGAGTTCACACAAACATGTTTGGGAGTTCAGTCGTTAATTATCATGATGTTGAAATAATATAATAAAAATAATAATTGCTTGTGAAGCGATCTGGTGCCTCCCTCCTCCTCCGACAGAGGCTCCTCTCTGTCTCTCCCCCTTTCTCTCCTACCATGGGAAGCCACATAGACAAAGTATCAAGTGATCACATAGCATGAACTACAGCCCCAGGCAAAGCTTGTTATTTTACTTGAAACGGTGATGCATTTAGGACCCAGAAACTGTCAATAATTTTTTCTGACTTCCAGGGGATAAAAATCCCAATTACAGGAACTTTCCCGTGAAGCTTTATAGTCTAGTGCCACATATTAATATTACGAAGCATCCTCAGCACCTATCAGCTCAGTTTTATCTGTGGCTTAGATCAAAACTGCGTGGATCTGGGAGATTAGGCTGATTTAGCCTAATTGTTGCTTGTTTTGAAAAGTGGAAAGTGTATCTTCAGAAAAAAAGCTGGTTGAAGTAGTGTCTGTGGACAATAACACAATTTGACTTGGCATCCTTCAGCCAGTTGGCTTCAATAAGATTCTTAATGTAGATTCAAGGGCCTTTGGCCATTTTTCTCCCTGTATTTTTTTCTACAAAACATGGATTCATTTTCCTGAGCCATCACAGCAAAGACCTTTTCTGAAGGAATGGGTTGAGAAAGTGTTTTTTTAGGCTCAGCCCCTTCATTTCTGGGATGTGGGAGACGAATTCAAACGTGTAGAGAGCTGTGCAGAAAAAAAAAAATAAAAATATTATCAATTCCTATGCTCTGCCCCCGGGGGAATCACACTGGAGATTGAAAAATAGACAGAGGAAGCATTAACCTTGCAGAGTATGTCCTCGGTGAGGGGCCATGGGGAGGCACAGTGGCACGGTGATATCGGGGGAGCACCCACATGGCCACCGTGGAAATCCTTGGGAAAGGGGAGTGGAAGGCGCCTTTCTGTCCCTTCAGTGGTTTTCTCTGTTCTGCTCACCTGCAAGGAGCTCGGGCCTCTCTCCTCACCTCGCACCAGGAACGCTCGCCAGCATTATTCCTGGTGCACTCCCACCACGCTTCCCCATCTGTCCCGCTCCTGGGTAGTGAGAAAGTGATGATATAACTCGATTTAATACCACGGCAATATAACCACAGAAAGAGTTCCTCCCACTCTGCACTTCTCCACTTGCTCCTCCATCAACTGGTGACTGCATCTCTGCCTCCCGTCTCTGTATGTGTGAGACCTGGTCTTATTTTTCTTTCTTTTTTGTTTGTTTGTTTGTTTTTCCCCCTGGTAATAACAACATTGGGCTCACATAGAATTACTGGTTGTTAATAGCCCAGTGCCAATATATCTCTCAGGAATGGATAGATGCACACATGAGGATGCACAAGGCGCAGCTAACAAATGTGTTTATTATTGACAGAATAAGAACTACCACGCTGGAAGATTAAAAGTTGACTGCCTGAGGTTTCCCTCTCTGGTTAAGAGTTCACAGCTTTGTTATTTCAGGTCAGAGACAAACTAAGTCTAAAGATGTAAAGCACAGGCCGAGTGGCCACAGAGGTGAGACAGCAGCAACAGCAGTACAGGATTAGTTCTGCTCCTTGTGTTGCTAGTTTTGTAAATACACCCTGGGATGAAATTAGGATAAAAATGCCTTTCACAATAAAGTGTTTTCTGAAAATCCCATACTCGTTACTTGGTGTTTTCCAGGTATAAATATTAAATACATAATTGCACAGTGTTTCCTTCCTTTTAGTAACTGTATTGTTGCTGTAGCTGTGTAGGTCTAGGAGTGTAAAAAAGACAGGTTTTATAGGGGTAAACAGTACCTCAGCACTATATTTGCCTATTAACCTTGCTTCTTTATTTTAGCATGAGGCGGGTTTGGTTTTCTTTGGTTTGTTTGTGGTTCCCTAATTTTTCTTTGGATCCAATTTACCTGATGCCTCAGGATGATATACAAATAACTTCATATCATTTATGCACATCTTCTGTTCCTTTGGCTCAGGGAAAGTGGATATTGTGTATTTACAAAAGGTTCCCAAATTGGTAATTACCTTTGGAGACAAGATTAAAGTGGCTTTTCTTATTTAATGTTTCTTTTCCCTGCACTTCCAAATCAAAGTTTAATAGAAATAATAATCAGACATCTCTGCTGGCGTTACCAAAAAATAATAAAAATCTTTGTAATGTGAGAGAGACACAAAATAATGCACCAGTTGTACTGTCAGGTGCTGAAATCCTAATACAAACACGAAGAGACAAGAGAACATGTAAGATGCATGAGCTTTGATACGCAGGTTGAGCTATTTGTTTATTCAGGAAATTATTTTAGCAGTTTCTTGTACCTATTTTGAAGGCTTGGCATTTGGGGAGGTGCAAAGTCCTACGCATTTTAATGTTTCCCGACAGGTAGAACAGCTTCAGAACCATCAGAATTGCTGTGCCTTTTATTTTTCACACGACTGCGAAAAAAAATGTGTCTTCGCTGTGGTTAATTATTAACCTTTCCTTGTGTATAACGGCATTATCTTAAAAAAAAAAAAAAGAAAAAAGAAAAAAAGAAAAAGAAAGAAAGGAAAGGGAACGGAATGGAATGTTTTTTTCTTTGTTATCTCCTTGGTTGGTTGGCTTGGGTAATGAGGATCCAAAATGAGCCTTTTGCAATTTATATATCGTCGCGCCCAAACCCCGACGTCGCTGTGCGAAATATTTCGAGAGCTTCTCCTTGATACGAACTATAATGCTGCTTAAATATGTTGGGCAACGTGTACCCTACCTTCCTGCATCCTGCCAAATGAACTGCAGCATTCCAATATGGTGCCACATGTCCATGGAAGCCCGTAGCGCTTCTAACAGGTGCTGCCGGAACGCGCCTGACAGAGATATCGGCAGGAAGGTCATCTGCGAAAACAAACACCCCAGACAGCACTGGAAGGTTACCTTAGCACGGCTGGGGTGCTACGGCACCCAAAAGGGGCTGTGTTATTTGTTTTCCTCGCATAAATCAGGCAAAAAGTGCTTCGGGAGGAAGGCTGAGAGTGGAGTTAGGGAGGATGTGCGAAGGGGAGCTGGAAAAGCTGAAAAGTGATAAGGGGGATTGAGACACCTTCAGAAGGGCATCTCCTTAAATTGAACAAACTGGACATAGAAGGAGCTGCTGTTCTGCGTCTTCTTCCATGAAAATCTGTTTCTTCCAATATAACAGAGCTAAAAACATAAAATAGAAGAGGAACATTAAATACGGAAGAAGCATTTAATACAGAAGAAACATAAAAAACACACCGTGACCTAACTATAAAGAGTGGTGGAGCTTAGGCTCTTCTATGAGGGCAAAGGTATTTTATATGATTATTCTTGCATTCTGCACTTACTACAGTGTTCTCAGGGGGGAACCTCCCCCCCCAAACAATACCCAACAAACATTCCCTGTGTTCAGGCTGGGACTCCGGCAATCTGTCCTCTGCATCGTTCTTGGCCTTTGTCTGACATTTATGGTCTTATGTTTGTCATTGTGAGCAGAGACCCAGTTTGCTCCCTTTCCTCTCACCCTCCCCACTCCTAACGTGGCATCTGAAGCTGTTAAAATTATAATTAACGGGGCTGAATTTATCTGGGATTGATTCCCACGAAGGGGCTTCGGCAGATTTTCCTGCAAACTGCCACCGTGCAGCCCAACAATGCATGGAGACACTTTATATCTTATTTCTATTTAAAAGTCAGATATTTTGTTCTGGATAAACTTCAGAAATGCTCTTCAATTCTCAGTGAGGCAAGCATTTCAATTTTCTGCAATATTAGCAGGGGTAACTAATGATGGCTAATTTTTGCCTGTAGTATTTCCCTCAATCTGCTTGTGCACTTTCAGTTACTCTGGCAGCAGCAGCATTTGTACATTTTCTGGTCACTAAACACTCAAGTACAATTGTAAGTGATCAGTTTACAGTTGGCCAACAAAAGAGCTGCGGGAATGTCTAAAAGAAAAAGAAATTTGAATAAATATGCATGTGTATAACCCATATTCTGTGGGCAAGAGAGAAGGACAGAGGGCAACTCAAATGTACTTTAGCTATCAGAATATATTTTGAAAAACAGGATCATATATTTAGCCTGTTACAGGAAGGTCTAGGATAAATCCAAACCATGTAGATTTTTGAAAATACATTATTATGTTTCTTTATGTTGAAGGTAAATCCTCTTCATCCATTTCATCTTTGATTATTATTTCCTTAATATATTTTTTTTAAATATATTCAATCCAGAGGTTTGAGACAAAGGCAATTTGAGTTATACAACAGAATAACACCATCTTATTAACAAATTTGAAAGCTGCTGAGTTCAAAGATGATATTTTAGATAGGAAGATAACATTTTCATAATGCATTTTAAAAACACACAATTGCAAAACTGTGTCAGAGTCCTTTCCCTGATAATACCTCAGAAGTGGGAGACTTCAATATACTGTGTTAATCTTCCCAACTCATGGACTTTCCAGAAGAACTGAGCATAAATGGCAAAGAAATATTTTTAAATGAAGAGGAAGCTCACATGTGCCCTTATTAATTATTTTTCCCCGGTGAAATTTAATTATTGCCTCACATTTTGGACGGTGCTGTTTGTGATGGAGTGGCAGGAGCAGTTCAAATTAAATCAGAACTCTGTGGAGACAGTTCAACAGCTCATGTCACAGGGAAGCTTTCCTTAGAAACCTCACCTCCTGCAGAAGATACTCCTCTGTTTTTCTGTGGGGAGGTGACATCGCTCGAGCCACCACTCCGCGGACATAATGCCAGAGAAACAGGGGGATGCACCGCGGGATTTGCACGTTTTGGGCTTAAACTCATCTGAGGTGCAGGAAACCTGCTCGGCTTCGTGCCTCAATCAGGTCGAATCAACGTGCACTAAGAGGGAAATCCGCCACATTAAGTATCAAAATATTAAAGGGTAAATTATGGCTTTTGCAGAGACAGTGCCCGGGGCGCGGGGAGAGGTGCAGTGCTGGGGCGGCCGCTGCCGAGGGCTCTGCGGAGTGCCGAGGTGCTCGCGTATCCTCCGGGGACACCGGGAGAGGCACTTAGGAGAGGCATCTCCCTGACACACAGATGCTGAAAGAGATACCCCTGCTGAGCACCACCTTCCTGGCCCTGGATACCACGGGCAGGATCTGACCGCCCCCTTCCCCCCGGCCCCGTCCGAGTATTTTGTCTCTCCCTTGTGGCCGGGGTCAGTGATTTAAATGTCAGGCGTTATCACTCCTCTTTATAAGGGTGCAGAAGATTCTTCTGCAGATCCCTCATTTGCCTGTCTCTGGACATTAGGGGAAACACACACACACAGGCTTCTTTCCCTGCTCCTGCCAGCCATGATCTTACGAGTCGTAAAACGCCTCTTCTCCCCCTCTCTGCCACTTCCAATAGCTCCTGAGCGGGGGAAAGACATCCTGACTGCGTGGATTCAGAAAGGCAGGAGGCAGAATGTTTTGCTTTCATCATCTATTGTTGTGACTAGAAGCCACCATATCTGATCCTTCGTTGTAAGGCCATAACCTCCACTGGTAAATCCACGTGGGTTTTACAGAATTAGGACTGCAGCTGTGCCTAGCAGGTGGTCCTGCTCTCCTTTCCCACCTCTTGATGCTGAGTTTATGGGAAAAGGGTGAAATTTAGTGGCTTTAGGCACTACAGAGATGCACATGTGTGTGTAAGGAATGACAGAAATGAATCACGGAATCATAGAATGTTTTGAGTTGAAGGGACCTTAAAGATCATCTGGTTCCAAGCTGCTGCCATGGGCAGGGACACCTTCCACCAGCCCAGGTTGCTCCAAGCCACATCCAACCTGGCCTTGGACACTTCCAGGGAGCCAGGGGCAACCACAGCTTCTCTGCCCAACCTGTACCAAGGCCTCCCCACTGGAAGGGGCTCTCAAGTCTCCCCAGAGGCTGAACAGCCCCAGCTCTGCCTGCCTGTCTCCAGAGCAGAGGGGCTCCAGCCCTTGGAACATCTTTGTGGCCCCCTCTGGACCTGCTCCAACAGGTCGATGCCATAAAGCATCAGTAGCTTCAACCTATTTATAAATCAGTGCACATTAAGAGTGCCAATAAGATTTGGAGGTAAATTTTCATCAAATTTTAGAAGGCAAGTAGTTCTGGGAGCTCCTGCCAACCAGGACACAAAAACTGGCAAAGCTGAGAGATCATCCCAGGCCTGCTGGTTCTTCCCCATTCTGCCTTCACCCGTGACACCAGGAGTTTTTGTTAAATCTCAGTTTCACAAACAAATTGTTCACTTTGCATATAATGTAGCATCTGTCTTGGGGTAAATTTACATGCATTGTTCAAAGAGTTACAGTCCAGTCAGCACATTTCAAGTGAAACACAAAATTGTTCCGAATCTGATGAGAGAACTTCTCTGTTGAAGTCCAGGCTGGAGACTACAGTGAGTCACCAGGAAGTTCTTCTCTCAGAAGCAATAATTCACCCTTAACCATTGTGTTGGAACACGTGGCACTACAAGAAAATGAGAGCCATCATTTTTACACAAGTGTACAGATTTTTACTGAGCCAAATTCTGTTTTACGTTTTGGAAATGTGTGCAAGCACTGTGTTGGTGCCAATTCTGTGGAAGCTGTGAATCATAACCCGTGTCTCAATCAACCTGGAAGTGCAATGCTATTATTTGGTTCTGGGGAAAATAATAATACTAATAAAAAAAAAGTAATTTTGAAGCCCCAAGGAAAATCAGATTCCACATTTAATTTGGAGAAACAACCAGGAATCTGTGTGGTTACCTAGAGCTCTTGAATTCAAAAGTACATCAGAGAGCAGGTTTTCCTCAATACTCTCAGCGTTTCACTGCAGTTCAGAGGAGGAGAATGGATGAATCCATCTTATCATGGATTTTTTTCAGAAAAAAAAAAAAAAGAAAAAAGCACAAAAATGTCAGAACCTCAGTCTAACTATACTTTAAAATATAAGAATTTCAAGAGGTTGCCTTTGTTGCACAGCTCAGTTGACGATTCTAGTTCATTTGGGAAGGATGAATTTGTGGTTGTGATGAACTCAGGAACTCCTTGGCCAAAAGGCTGGAGCAACTTCCCGTGAGAAAACCCAAGGAAAGGAAGGGAAAGCCTTGTGCAGATCCAAGCTCAGATATCCTTCTCATTCTCCAACCTGGGAAGGAAAAAGGTCTTCCTTCCTATGTCAGAGCAATCACAAAATATCTATCTCCCGTTCCTGTCTCTCCCAAGGGATAGAAACAGGTTGGATCCATGAAAATTTCTGCCACCCTGGATCAACTAACAGATGAAAACTGTGACAAGGAGAAGATCCAGAGATGGCAAGTTACAAAATTGACTTGTCTCACTGATGCCTCCTCCAGCATCATTCATAAGGATGCTGGGTAATGGAACAGGAATGATATCTTGATATAATGATATTTTTGGAAGTTGACTCCAATTTGGAATTTCCACAGTCTTCTCTCACTTTTCCTCGACCAGGAGAACACCACAATACATGAAATATATAGTTTCTTTTTTTAAAGGAAGCAAAATTAATTACAAACAGACCTTTAAAATGAGACCAAATATTTGAAAAGAAATTAAAATCTCCTTTTATATGTTTCCTGATTGTAGGTCAGCACTTCCAAATCAGCTGAACATCACTGTACATTGAATATAGCATAATGTATGTAAATAGATTGACAATTAGGATGAAGGGAAATGCTAATATTTGGTGGTTACAAAGGAGGTCATGGCTATTTTTTATGGTTTCTCCTAATAGAATTGTGCGTTTGCTTCTCAAAAATACGAGTAAAAGAACCATAGGAAAAACTATATAAATACTTCTTTATTACAGCCTTTCTTATAATATGTTTAGAATTTTGAGATAATTTAAGATTTTTCTTTTTATTTATTTGTTTGGATGTTTTTTCCCTCTTTTCTCTATTGTTGTTTTATGCTTGACGGTTGATTTGCACATAAATTCTTTCTGCTGTGTTGAAAGTCACACGGGATCTGGCCCTTAGGGGAAATATTCACAAGAGATTTGGTAAAATATTAGTTTATATTTAACTGATTTTTCCACAGCAAAACAACAACAAAAACATTGTTATGGTCATTTTAGCTCTCTGTATTACATAGTGGTAGGGGAAAAAATTACTTCAAATTTAACTCAATGGATAAATGTTTTAAAAAATACCAGAAGACAAGAAATGTGTTTCAATTTTTTATGTATAAATTAATCAAAACAGGATTATAAAACTAAAAACAGATAAATGCAGAAGTAATGTCTAACAAGATATACCTTGTACCCTCAGAATATTTATTCCTTCATTGACAGAACAGAATTCAATTGTTGGTGGAAGACAAAAAAGGGAAATAAAACATGCTAAAATTTCCATTTATAGATTTTTCTAGTGTCTTTGAGTGTGGGAGGCCCTGCTCAGTGCTTTGGGATCACACCTGAGCATCATATCTGACACAAAAAATATTGTTTAAAGGTGAACATACAGAAAAGAGAGGATTTTTTTGTTTGCTTGTTGTGAGAAATCTAATAGGTATTTTGGCTCACCAAAGATCTCAGTCAAACAAATTAGGATTTTTCTGAGGATTAAGGTTGGACAAGGATTTCCAAATGTTTCATTTCCAAGGGAACTTCTTTGAACAGCAAAAAAAACAAAACCAAAAACCAAAACAAAAAAAACCAACAACAAAAACAACAAAAACCAAACAAAAAAAAAACCAAAACCAAAACAACAACAACAAAACAGCAACAAAAAACCCCAAAACCAAAACCAAACAAAAAAAACCCAAACAACAACAAAAAAAATGGAATTAAATCCTTCTTTCACTGTACGATCTTTTAGGAGGAAGAAGAAGTAAGGAAAAAGCTTCAGACAAAAATACCACAACAAACAAGCCACAGAAAATCAGGACTCGCTGTTACATTCTGGCTGCAAACATATTTGCATTGACTTTTAGTTAGAAAGTAATCTGGCATATAGAAACCAATAAATGTTAGGTTTCCAGTGGCTTCCACCTGTTAAGGACTTGCAAGACAGCAGTACCCTTTTCAAAGCCATTAATAATGCAGAAGGTCAATATCTAAACAGATATATTGAATTACACACTGTGTCACTACAATGGCCAGAGTTTTTGTGTTGCAGGTGATATTTTTTTTTTTTTTTTGCTGCCACTTGACCCTTTTAAGCTAATTAAAATATATTTTTTATTTTTTTTTGTAATGTTAGGGGTATTATTGTGCTGCGTATCCTGGTGGTTACGCTCCTCAAAATGGGTAAAAAAAAGATATATCCACTGCAGCAAAGTGTACATTGATTTTTGTTAACTTTGCAGCTCCAGTCACTCAACTAAAACTCCCCAAACACCGGGAAAACAAAATAGTTAACCCGAAAGCCTTTCTCAAACACAACAGTATTTTTTTATTTCATATTATTATCCATTTATGTGGGTTTAGGGATATATAATGTACAGAAACATGAGGAATTCAGTGCTTGTGCTCTGCACCGATCTGCAATATTTTAGTATTACAATCATTTCGTTGCTGAAGAGGTAAAGAATACAGCAGTTCATTCACTTGGTGTTATGCGTTTTCCCCTCATGTTTCAAAATCCATAGTAAAATCAAATTCCCAAGCCACGAAATCTGCTGTCGGCGTCTCCCATTGACATTTTGTGTTTGTGTGAAGGGAAATCAGGTCAAACCAAGCCACCGACGGCATCACAGCCCAGTTTCTGCAGAATAGTTTGTCACTACAGAATGTGGTGATTTCGTTGCATGTGTTCTAGTTTTCCGAAATTAGGGGTTGATCTCAGGGTGTTCGAGAGCTGAATCTTTCCTGTCTGAGGCCTTAAAAAACACGCACTGAGAAGGTTGAATCCAAACCCCGTTGCCTTCAGTGGTAATTGAATTAGATCCTGAACACAGATCACAGAAAGTTGACTTACTTGGGTCAACAGGGAGTGATTCCTAATATTCCTTCAAAATAATAAAGAAGCACACACCCTGAAATTGAATTAAAAAAAAATCAGAATAAATTCCCTTCTTATACTCAGAACTGTAATTTAAATATGAAGGTTCTTCAAAATGAACTCGTTTTCCTTTTTGAGTAACTTATTTGGCTTAATTAGCAGCAAAAGCTCCATTGATTCTTGTCCAACAAAGGAAAATTCCATAGTTCAAATCTCTCTGAAGGAAAATCCCATTCCTTTAAATATAGGAATTATGGCTGCAAAACGAAGCAATTTTCCTTAGCAATCCCTGAGCCAAAAAGTCCTTATTTGAAGTCAAACTACCTTTGAGTGGAAGGTTATTTTTCCCAGACTATTATGCCTGTTAGCCAGGAATAGACATAGAAATTTCCTTTGGAAACTACCTCCTAAAGGGGTATTGAAAAATCCATTAGGATTATTATTATTATTCATAATATTAATAGTAAAAATAACAAAAAGGAATAATTATGACCTTGCTAAACAGGAAAAGCATTGGAACTAAAAATATACGAGAACTTCACCTTGCTGCTTTTGGGAGGCGGAGAGAACTGGCAAGGGGATGGTGAAGATGCCACAGCTTCAGGGGAGTTCTGTAATTCAGCTCATGGATTAAAGCAGAATAAAAAGGGCTGGAGAGCAGAAACGTTCCTGTTGCTCTCGCTCTGCTCTGCTCAGCCCATCACCTGTGTGACGTGTGGATTCAGAGCCGTGGCTTTCACCAACCGGCCAGCTCGGGTACAGGACGTGACACTTTCTCAGGTTCCTACTGACATGCAGATATTGCCAAAAATATCATGTCCAACCTTGCACAAAGCTCCACAGGCACAGAAATATTTATCATGAAACGTTTGTCCTCAGAGGGGAAAGCTGGGCTCCGGGAGAGAGGGGGTTTTATGTTCCGGATTCCGCTGTCAAAGATTGTGCCGTCTCACAAAACGTGTGCTGAGCCTCTTTGGCAAAGTCCTTCCCCTTAATATTTGATGTTTGCATAGTTTTGTTTGTTTACTGGGGTTTATTGCTGTCAGTGTTATTTCTGGTGACTACATGACTCAGAGGGACTGGAAATAAAATTAGAGACTTTTACCTCTAGGTCAGCAGTTTCATTCTGGCCCAGAATTCAGGGACCTATGTAAAATAACTCATTGATCTCACTCCAGTTCCCAGTTGGCAAATGTGCATATCACAAACTCCATCCTTAAAAGGGGCAATAAATTGTCATCCTTTGCCGCAGCCCCAGAAGTGAGCTCAGTGTTTGCATTGGCCTTGCTGCCGGATCCCCCTCTCCAGGAGATGGGTTTCTCCTGGAATGGGATGTGTGAGGAGCTGGGGGGGACCTGGAGGTGGGTTTTCCCTTATGGAAGGCGAAACATAGGACTAGACTTGGCAGTGCAGTCTTCCCAAATCAATAAGAAATCCTTTAGCCAGGTGATCAGATGTAATTTCAGAAGCATAACTCTAATAATCAAGGCTTTGTTTTCCAAAGGATGTGGTCTTGATGTGCACCAGGTTCCTTCTCTCTCTAGTAAACAACATTTACATTTCTCCCTAATCAGTGGGTTTCCAAATAAATTGCCTAATTCATAGAGGAAAAAGGTGCCAAAGCACGAAGAATTGGGCAGCTCTGCCTTTAAAATTACCTGTTTGACCTGCTGCTTCCAGACCCCAGCTCTGAGATAACAGCTCTGTCCCCCACTGAGGTCAGAGCCTGGATCTCCTTTCTCAAATGAAACACGGACAGAAAATTGCACTGCTGTGATCTACAGCGGTAACAAACACTCCTGTTTCTACAGAAAGATTGGGGGGGCGATAGATATTATATTTCACTTTGGCATTATTATTGATCATAACAGGTGTTTTGAGCTGAGACCCCCACGGCTTAGAACCGTCTGTGCAAACCATCAGTTCAAACTACAACAGAGACGTCACTGGTGCTCACTGAAGAGCCATCCAAGCTTTTTGTGGATCCCTGGACACACCTAATCCCCCATTCCTGAGCCCACCGTGAAAGCAGGAGCGTTTAGCCTGGGATCTCGGCAGCGCAGCTCCTTGCTGGATTAATTTATTTCCCTTCCCTATCAATTGTGGAGGTCTATAACCACTTTCCCCTTGTATTTGGAGCGTGTTGCCATTGTACAGGTATGACTAAGTGCTGTCTGCTCCCATTGAATCCGGGATCGTTTGTCTTCCATGATCCAGGCTGGCTGCACTACACGACAGCACACAGTGACAGTAATTTGCACTGATCTGCCCCCACTGCTAGTCCTGCTGCTACAAATAGCAATTGATTATAATGCTGTAGTGTTATTGACTGTCACTATGAACACAAGCTTTATTTCATTTTTAAAGTAACATGCCACAGATTTACTCAGCGGACACGGAGCAATAACAGCGATGAAAAAGTGAATAGTAAAAAAAAAAAAAAAAAAAAGGAACAAAATCAAAACAATTCGAGGCAGGGAGGAGGCAGAAGCAGCATTGCATAAAACACCAGAAAATTAATTAATGTTACTAGATGATTATGATACCGCAGATGAGCAGAAAAGCTGGAGCAGGGTGAATCTGTCCATATTCCAGACAAGAAATCCTGATTTACATCACCTGAGGGTCTTGCCTGACACATTCAGGTCGTGGAAATCTCTCAAATTCATCAGAATGCAGGGGTGAAAAAAGTCAACCTATAAAAATCGTCGTTATTATTGTCAAAATCTGATTCTGCTGAGGTAGCAAAATGTGTTAATGCTGGACTGGATTTACCCCTTCCTCCACCTCTCCCTCCCCTCAGCTCAGGATACAGTTTTTGATCCAGGTTGTAAAAAGAGATCCTATTTCATACATCCCTGTGTTCTCTTTCTGAATCTTATGTTCTTAGAGCATTAATCTGCAGGATTGTCCCCAGAGTCCATTTGAGATGGGCGCAGAAATTTAGTTCAGGTAATTATCCTTTCTTTCCAAGTGAATTAAGAAACCAAGAATTCCTGCTTATCTGACAGAAGTGTAGCTTTCCCTCCTTAATGCTTGTCACCTGCGAGACAAGTCACACAGGTAAATCTCAAACTGTGCCTTTGTGCCCCATCTAAAGTGGATTTTGGATGTCTCTGCAGAGTAATACTCCAAGGACGTTATAGTTCAGAGAAAATGGTAATGTCTGTGTGTAAAATGTGAATTACTTTAATAGGCTTTGGCAGCACAACTCTCAACAAGACGATCCACCCCTGCTAATCTACTGCGTACGGTTTCCCTCTGCCTCTTTTTTTTCCCCTCCAAAGTCTGAACATAATTTCTCTAAGCTGCAATTTATAATGCTAACGTTTTACCTTCATTAGGGAGGGGAAAAAAGCTTCTAAGAGACTCTATTGAGCTGTTGAAGAACAGTCTCACATTGAAATTCTGATTTAAGAGATAGTCACAATGCGTCTGCTTTGCATACCTTTGCCCTTTAAACCCCTATTTGTGATACAAAGAAGCACACAGCTTGCAGAGTAGCTGGTAAGTCTCCTATCCGTGGGGTTTTTTGGTTTTTTGGGGGTCTTTTATTTATTTTTTACATTTGTATACAAAGTCAGATTTATTTCCTTCTCTCTTCAGGCAGGACAGCTTTTGTATCCTCAAAAAAAGTACCTTTATGGGCATCACTGGNGGGTCTTTTATTTATTTTTTACATTTGTATACAAAGTCAGATTTATTTCCTTCTCTCTTCAGGCAGGACAGCTTTTGTATCCTCAAAAAAAGTACCTTTATGGGCATCTTTATGCACCTTTATGTGGTGGTGGTGATGTTGCTTAGAACAGAACTGAATATAAAATATTTATCCTATTTTTTGTCCACTTATACATTTTATGGGTCTTTACTCAAGACAAACTGCCTAAAAGTTGTCTGTTTTATTGAAAAATGGGGGAGCAGGGGTGGCTGCACCTGAAGTTGTTCACAAATCCTGCTTTTGCTGAGTTTGAGTTTTGTTTGGAGGGGGATGTTGTTGTTGTTGTTTTCTTTGGATTTGCTCCTTACTTTGCAATGCTTTGACTGTGATTAAGATAACACAGGGATTTTGTGGCATATCCCAGTGAACAGCAGATCCAGTCTTCATTCCTTGAACGTCTGCTGCTTCCTACGGCCCGTGGGGTTCATATATGAGCAGATCACAGGATCCTGCATTAGATGTCCTGGCTCCTGTCCTAAACTGGGGTGCAAATCTTCCTGCAGCTGTAAGCCAGCCAAGACCATAAAAAAGTTCTGGTCCTGCCTTTTAAAGAATTACTTATTGTGACTGCAGTGTGGTGGAAATGGGAGGAGGGGGGCAGGAAAGCTGCATTTGAGGGGTTTCCCTTATATATGCATTTCAAACAGAGTGATCTTTTAAAAAGGAAATTACAGGTATCACTCGTTTTACAACTCTTCCGCAGCTCAAATTAAAGCTTAAGCAGCTATGTATTTATCAATTAGCATTATTTCTCTATCCCTGTCTGACTCTCTGTATTGTTGTAACTCCATCAAATAGTCATTTGCTTTTTTTACGGTAATAATCCCTTCAAATTCACTCCTTTCATCTGGATCCCTGTATGTTATTTGTTGTTCTGCTAAATCCCTATTACAGAGGCCTAGGAGTTCCAACGGCCTGGTGAATAATTAGAAATGTTTTATCCCTAAGCTTCAAAAGAGTGCTAGAAATAATTATAAGCAAACATTTTATGTATCATTCCGTATCAATCCAATCCCAGCTTTACATTGTTTGTACTTTAGATAGTGAGGGAGAGGGGAAAATTCTGGTTACCAGCTCCAGCAGCATGAAGGGGACAGATGTTGATGTTGCTGCAGTTTTCGTCTTCCCTCTGCCCTCTGCTTCTGGAGGTGGGATCTCAGCACATCCCAGGGCATGTTGCACCTCTCATCTCATAAAAATGCAGTTAATTATTGGGCAAACAAAATTAACTTGATTATTTTATCGACAACCCATCCCATACTCTCTTGGCAGCAACGTGACCTACAGACCTGCGCTACGTGCAAATTGTCCCACGTCAAACCAGAAAGATGTGTTTGAAGAAAGCTCAGGTTTTGCAAAGTTGAGAGTTGATTATTTAGTCAAGACTAGATATGTCAGTGCATCTTATTCCCTGGTAAATTTTGGGAGCTGTAGCAGCTCTGGCTGTCCTTCAGAGGACCAAACTCACGCCACAAAGTTTTTACACAGAAGGCAAGGAGAGAGAGCTGCATCTCGAGAGCCTACAAAACTAATTGGAACACACCCAATGTCATTACATTTGACAGCATTTTGAGAAATACCCAATCACTTTGTCATCAATTTTCAATTTTGTCAAGAGAAAGTAGCTTTTCATTGGCAAACAACCTGCTGTCCCCACAGTATTTGTGAAAGTGTCCTGGCAGAGAGTAGTGTCATCTCCAAGAACATTTTTCAGGCTCACTTTCTCTGTAAAACTTTTATTGAGGAGTTTAAAAAAAAAAAAAAAAATCTTGAAAACTGTGTTAAGATGAAGGGTTTTCATCCTGAAGATACCAAACATTTATGGCCCAGTATAACAAAGGACATAAATATATGATTAAACTTGTTAACAGTCCTTCTAGGTTTGGTGATAAGGAATTTTATCTACTTGCTTCAAAGGTACTGTAAAAGTTGAATGTTGAAAAAGAATGAATTGATGGTAAAAAAGGGAGAAAATAATTCATATTTATCAATCAATATGATGAGGGTTCATGCGTGAAAAGCAAAGAACAATGTGGAGGTCAGGAGTAGCACAGCAACACCTTTCTATCAATCTGCTGCTTTTCTGTCCTTCCCCCTGTGGTGAATTCATTCATCCTTTCTCTTACTTTTCCAGAACAAAAGGCAGTGTGGTATCAGTGCCTGATTTCCTGGAGATCCATATTTTTATCCCATTTCAGTATTTTTACCGATTTCTTGCTTTTGCCAGCAGATCTGTAATTTTCTCGTTTCCCCACTGCATATTGTGAAGTCATGGTGTGATGAACAATATCAGAAGAAACCAGATTTATTAGGTGTGGGATTTAGTGTTTGCAACACAACAGACTCTGTAGGAACTGGTGGAAACATTCTGAATGGTGCAGCAGAGAAGAAGGGGGAGTTCACAAAAAAGCATTGGTCTCAACTGATGGAATCAGGTGGTGGACTCCTCTTAGCCCAGGAACAGCACCACAGTGTGTGTCTGAAGGCAAGTTCATGAGGAAATCCAGTAAAAGAAAACCTTCCTTTGATGGGCCCTCTGGCAACCCTAGCAGACACTGGGGGATCTGAAAATCTGTGGATGCCACATCTCTGGAAGCGTTCAAGGCCAGGTTAGATGGGCCTTTGAGTAACCTGGTCTTGTGGAAGGTGTCCCTATCCATGGCAGGGGAGTTGGAATGAGGTGGGTTTTGAGGTCCCTTCCAACCCAGATCCTTTTAGGATTCTGTGAAAATGGCATTTGTCACTTGGGTTTGGCATCTGCCTTGGCACAGCCACTGCCCTTGATGGGAGTCACCTGTTGCCAGTCATGTTTTTGTTTCTCTAAGACCATCTTTGTTTCATACCCATAATCACCTTTACATTCCTCAGATCAGTTTTGTAACAGAAGGGGTAACTTGAGGAACAGCACAGGAGGTGGTGCACTCCAGTCAAGCAGAGTTGGCTCTGCCACTGACATCCCTCAGCTTTGGAAGTGCCTGCTCAGGTCCAGATGAGACTATGCCAGCTTGGAGGTGGGACATAAAAGGTCCTTGCCCAGGGCAGTTGCAAGCCAGTGTGACTGTCCCACATTTGGACCTCTGTCCTACACCATTCCAGGCATCCTTGCTGCTCTGGCTCTTGGCTTGCTTGTGGTGGATGTGCCTAAGTGTGTTACGGAGCAAAACCACCCAAATATTGCATGTTTGCTCGTGGAGGGAAATCGTGACACTTCCTGGAGGTCTCTTCCTCACCTCTGGAGGCAAAACACAGACTAAAGTTGCAATGAATTGTCACAAACCTGCCTTCCACTGCACAGGCATCAGGGAAAGTGTTTGGACTTCTGAATAAGCTCTGTAAGAACCAAATGTCTTGTTAAAATCACAGATTGTAGAATCTACAGAGTCGACTCCTCTCTGGCTTTGCCCCTCCGAAAAAAAAACTTTAAAAAAAAAAAAAGAAAAAAGTTGTTATTTTTTGGAAACACTGCAAACCCACCAAACTATATTTTATGTGCATTAAAAAGCTTCTTTACTTTTTTGATTAATATGCAAATCGTGTGTGCTCTGAACTTTCATCACTGCTTAAATAGTGCACAAGCATCGTAAATAACCTGCCTATTCAAGTTTTATCTTGTCCACTTTACATTGCACTGCTCTTGTACAGGAAATGGATTGTATTTAATATTGATGGCCCTGTATGTGTCATTTAATCGTCCCTATTGATTGGATTTCATCAGAGTGTGGGGCTTGGACAGAAGCTTTGATTATACTGTAAGAAGTCTTTGCAGTTTTCTGTTACTCAACACCATATCAATGCACCTTCTGGTGTGATATCACTTTCAAAATCAATACCTGGAAAGAAAATAAAGAAGAGGCCTCCAGGAAAGGAAAGGGGAAAAAAAAGCTTGAATCAGCCTCTAATTCCCTTTCTGCACATAGATTAAACCTCTCCAACTCAAAGGCCGTTTATTGTGTGGTTTAACGTAAGAAACGGGGGGAAAGAAAAAAACCTGAAAGAGTCTCCGTGGGTTGTTTGTTTAATTTCTACATCATTTTTTATTTATAAGCGTCAACTCTTCCTGTCTTTGTCCCCAGCTGATGTTTGATAGTGGGTAATTTTTAACAGTTGCATGTCATGTTTCAGTTAACTGTTTCTCTTGATCTAATCACGCTGCCATAAACTTATTATTCGATCAAATTGATACCGTAAGGGGACTTGCTGCTTTTCAAAATTCCTTCTCCTCGGAATGGGCCGTCTCAGAGCTTTCAAAAAACATCACAAATTTGACGCTCCGTGGCTCTCAACCTGATCCTCACTCCAGAGCCACGCTGGGACGTGCTCCTGCATCCCAGGCTCCCAACACCGACCGCGACAGCCGGGCAGCATGAAACCATAATCCCTGCAAGAGTATTAATACACAGCAGATGGGTATTTCATACTGCTGGGGGAGAGGGTTTCCCCATCTGGGCATCCTCCGCTCAGACGGACGTGCTGACGTGCCCATAAATCCAGATCCTGAGCGGGTGACAGAAAACACGGCTCCGAGCTGTGTCCCGGTGAAGAGAACACACACAGTTCCCCCAAACGGCTGTTTGTACTCTGGTTCTCCACGTTCGTTGTCCTGAGATGAAAGGGAATTTATGGGCAGTTTGTGCTTCTCGTCTTTTCCAAGCTGGTGATGCTTTTTCAGAGATACTACCAATATTTAGGAATAATGATAATGTTAATGCCTTATTTTTTATTTTTTTTTTTTCCTAGGAAACTGGCATTAGAACCTGTTTCAGGAGTAACAAAGGTGTCACCAGTTATGTTTCTAGGTGGATGAGTGTGTGCTGGCAGAAAGGAAAAATACAGGATGAATCCTGACATAGAGAATAATGCATGGGAAAAATGAGTTGGTATTGGTCCAGATTGCAGTGACAATTTAAAACCTCTGACACAGACCTTGACTAGGTTTCCTAAGTCCTTCCAGATGAGTGATTAGTATTTGCTAAAAAGCAACTGCTTTTTAAAATTTATTTCCATGGAGAGATTCTGTAGAATCATGGAATCCCAGATTGATTTGTGTGGGAAGGGACCTTAAAGCTCATCTCATTCCAACCTCCTGCCATGGGCAGGGACACCTTCCACTATCCCAGGTTGCTCCAAGCTCTGTCCAACCTGGCCTTGGACACTTCCAGGGATCCAGGGGCAGCCACAGCTTCTCTGGGCAACCTGTGCCAGGGCCTCCCCACCCTCCCAGCCAAGAATTTCTTCCTAATCTCTAATCTAAACATCCTCTCTTTTAGTTTGAAGTCTTTTGACACAGGGCTAACCTGAAGCTCTAGCTCTGTGTAAAAGTACTTGCTCTTTGCCTCCTCACAGTAGAGTGAAGGGATTTCTGTTCAATAGAAAGAATTGCAACAAACTCAAAGGCTTCTCAACACTAAAAATACATGTTGTGTGCACAACATTATTCACCACAGAGGGTTACAAAGCCAGGTGTGGCTGTGTCTGCTGACAGTTCACATCCAAATCTGCCCAGTAAATAGGCACAGAAACTAGTTGGAGACCAACCAGACAACCCATGTTCCTTTGCTCCATCATAGATCCTTTGAGCTTTATAAGCAAGTGAAGGCAGAAATTGTTAGAGACAAATTGTATTTCCTTAACTGGAGTGAAGCCCAAGGTCTTGGGCTGGTGGCACTTGTGCCAGAGGAGAGAAAGCAGCAGTGTTAGTGGGACAATCTGAGTGTCACTGGGGAGGAGACAAGGCTGCCTAAAGTGACAGGTATTTACCCAAGAGGGTACAGACGGATGCAAGCATCTGAGCTGCTAGACTTGAAGGATCCTCAGCCTAAAAAACAAAAGTATGGTGTTAGGAAAGTACAGTGCCTGAACAGATGTAACTTACTCATAAAAAGAAGTGCCTGTAGGCTTTCTTCCCACCAAAGCCAGAAGTGACTTCTAGCCCTGAACAGATCTCCACTGTGACTACACGAATTTTTAAGTGCATTTTCTCTGCCTCTCTGTTGTTTCATTTCTCTGTTTTAATAGTTTCATAGACATATTTCGGGCAAATTTTGTAGAGAAACAGCAGTTTTAATGTTGATATTGCCAAACATTAACGGAACCTTGATTTCCTTGGTTCCAGATAGGTATTTAGAAGAAAAGATGGATTTTAAGAGCTACACCAAATAGGGAATGAGATCATATCCTGTTTACTCTGTCCCGCCCTATCATTGAATTTTGAAAGGGAACTTTCTTGGGAACAAACCACAGCAATTTATTAAAAGTAAATTGCCCAGTGAAAAGGAAAATAAATATTTTATTCAGCATTTCTTCACCTGGATTTATCCAGACTCTTCCTACACAGAACTCCGGGGAAAAAAGAAAAAGAGGAAAAAAAACCCCAAAACCTAAACCAAAACACTACAAGGTTTTATGTTGGGGTCTTTCTCTGGTGTTTATATGGGCTCAGAGAGAACCCACAATCTCCAGAACAAACCCTAATGTTTCCTCTGGTACTGAGGACCAGCAAGGAAATGTGTCCTAGAGGAGCCCAAAAGGGCTGTGGTGGAACTTGTACCCAAACCTGAATGAACTTAGAGCTCTGCCAAAGAAGTTCAGAGGGTATATTCCCACATTTTGTGACATACAAATGCCATGCAAAAAATACGTGAGGGTGAAAACTCTCCTTTATTTCTTTAGAAGCTTGTGAAAAGTATCCACCTCTATGGGTGAATTCAGCTCTCGTGGTCACCTCATACTGATACCTTAGTATTGATGAGCCAGATCTCCCTTGTCACTTGTCATGTGCCCTCCAAATACAAACATGTCTGATCACCTTCAAAGTTAAGAAAACAGGTAAAAACTCATCAAAATGACAAAATTAAAACTGGATGTTTCAGTGAGAAAGTGGAACGAGCAGAAATACATTATTGAATTAGAGCTACATTTATTTAAATGACGTCCTAATTTTGGAATTTCTGGATAAAATAACAGTTGCATCATGAAGATCCAAATATCTTCGGGTCACTAGGTAAAAATAATATGCTTTATGTAGTTCAGTGTATTGGATTCTTCTTTGACTTAATATTGCAGAGTTAATTTAAGGATTACAACAGTTTGACTGGATCAGTCCATCCTAAAATAAGTTTTAACCAACTAGACTATTTCATGGTGCTTTGGGCATGGTGTTTCTCAGGAGAGTGTCACAACCAGCAGGGGCAATTCATTCATAATACTCTATCCAACATAAGAAAAGTAGAAACTGTTTCAGTAGAAACAGTTAGTTTGGCAATTTTAGACAATAGCTTCGTCCCTTTTTTTAGTACTGCTTGGAAGTCGTAGAGAGCTCTGAAAGTTTTACTGAAGGAAGAGCTTTGAGTTGCACATACTTTTGTCTTCCACTGGATCATCTGTCTTCTGCTGGACACCCTTTTGCCCACTGATGCATGTTCTCATGCTGGATTCTGCAAATTCTTTCCCTTTGGGGCTTGTAAGACCACAAGCCCATGTCTGATGGCCCCCCCCGTAATTACCAGATGTTAATGATGGTCAGTCAGACCAACCTGTGCTACATTCGAGTTGGTGACCCAAAGGTGAAAAGCTTTGATTCCCATTAATAGCACTTTGAGCCTCTCTGACCTCCAGGATGTGATTAAAAGCCTGTTAAATTCCCTCAGTAGCTTTGGATCACGTTGTTTGCATTTTGCATTATTGTTGTGTACTGTTTGATAATCTAATTGTATTACTTGGTTAATTTAGGCACAAACATTTTTCTGTTTTGTGTTCAAGAATTCGTTGTGTTAAGAGCTCTCTTCACCTAAGAAACATGTTTTTGTTTCTCTCTCTGCTTCTCAGTGGGTGAATGAACTGCTTTCCTTTGTCTCATTGCTCAGAATAAAAAATGTCAAAGCTTGGAAACTGGTAATTTGGCAATTTTAGACAATCGCCTCATAACCACGTTTTAGAACACCTTTGAAGCAGCAGAAGTTCAAAGGCTTTGAAAAGACCACTATTGCTGTGCCTGTTGCTATGAGTCATTTGAAGTAATTGGTCCTGTCTGATGTATGTTTTGAACTGAGGAAGTAGTGCTTTATTACCACAATCAGATACAGGTTTTTAGCTGAGGAAGTGGAGTTTTCCTCACAGATGTAGATGTCTGCTTGATAAGGCAGAAAACAGACAGATGTGCCTCTCTGCACTGGGGAAGAGGTGTGGAAAAGGAGCAAACACAAGAGCTGAGAAAATTCCATGAAGCAACATGAGAGGGGTTTTGGAAACCTTCCCAGCCAGAAAATTTCTCAAAAGCAAGGAAACGCGCCTTTTAGAGAGATAAATACTTAAATTCTTATATATCAGACAAATATGCCTATCATTGTTTTCTCAAGTGCTGAGACTCTACCTAAAAATCAAATGAAGGACTATGAAGGTATTTTAAACAATGTCACCTAATTTTAGGCCAATCAGCTTCGTGAGTCTGAGGGTCCATTTCCCATAAACATATGCTCACTAACAGTTCTAAAAGTTGGGGGGGTTTAAAGTTCAGTATTATAAGGTATCATTGCATGTTAAAGTGGATTCAGAATATTATGGTGCAAGATTAAAGCCCAGAATTTATGTTATCTCTCATCAGTGACTAAAGCCCGATGGGCTGTAAAGAAGTACCTCCCTTTTGTAAACATTTTACTAAAATTAGAAAGAGAAGAATCCTACCAGAACCACATCTATGCTCTTGGATATGCATGAGAGCATCCCACAAGGCTGGATGGAGCCTCTGCTCCCCGATGGTGAGGTGCTGAGTTGTGACCCCAGCCTGGGGCTCGCCAGCTCCTGAAGGGAGGAGCCTTGTTCTCAGATGTGCCGAGCTCAGTCCTCCCATGTGTGCCACAGACAGGAGCAGGAGAGCAGTTTTTGGCACCAGGAGGGCTTTTCTCTTTCCCTTTTGAATTGCTCCCACTGGCTGTGGTGGAGCTGCATCATTCCCACCATGGTCCCCTCCCAACCTAAAGTGTGTCTCCCTAACCAGTGGACAATTCAGTGCTGGACTCCTCTTGAGGCGTTGACAGAGCTGGAGGTGTGCACATTAATTGTGACTGAGAGTGACTTTTCTTTTGGCCCAGGGAGAGAAATCCCAAGGAGGAGTCTCTGCTCCCACTGCTGCATTGCAGAGGTCAGAGAAACACAGGAAAACTCCCAAATTCAGTGGTAACAGAGAATATCCATTTCAGTTTGTGAGTGGTGTCCAGAGGAGATTAGGAAAGAAAGCCTCATATTTCAAAGGCAAAGCAGGCCCTGGATATGCTGGTGTGTGCTTTTGAGGGGAGAGTCAGTACACCAGGACTGGTAGATTCAGGTATTTTGCAGCACCTTTTTTTCCTCTTGCTCGTGGTGACAGAGGACAGAAGTGGCTGAAGTCCAGCCACTTTCAATAGATCACCTCCCTTTATCAGTTTTATGATATCAACTTTACTTAATATCACATGAAACAAAGTAAATGTCTGTTAGGAAAGGCTGGGTTCCTGTCAGCTGACAAATGTGCTGCCCAGTGTGCTGTATCTCCTCTGTGCCTGTGTGTATTTACCTGCCCTTCCACATCAGCCATCATTTTTCTCTTTCCCATCTTGGCTCCAGTTGCTTTGGCCAAAGGACTCCTTCACAAATCATGTGCAAACTTTCCTGGCCATAGAGGCAAAAAGTTTTGCAGCAGGAAAAAGAACATGTGTGGGCACGAATTTGGAAGGAGAACTCAAAGTCTGGGCTGAGCCTCATGTCCACTGCAGTCAGTTGATGAATTTTGGCCAGTGCTCTGTGTTTAGAGTTCATCTGTGTGAGCGTAATAAGCCTTTAGCTCAGCCTGCATTTTGCCCACACATATATTCACACATAAATATTTGAAGATCTTTCCTCCTTTAAATTAATTTTCATTTTTTGTAGTAGATCAATGGTAAGGGAACAAAATGATCATAGCGGAGATTGTGGAGAGATGGGCACTGATAGCTTTGATGATGTCTCCAGTGTTTTTTGACTGTTAGAAAACATCACATTTCCATTTAATCTAATGAAACGGGGTCTGATCTCGTCCCCCATTTGTGCCCATCACAAAGCTGTCACACATTTTGATACAATAAGAATATTCTTATGATCACTGAAATTGCCAAATCAAATTATGGCAGCGGCAGGTTAACCCAGCACCCTGCCCTCTGTGAGAGTTACTGCCACACACAAGCACAGAAACCTCCTGCTATGGAGCAACAGAGTCTGTTCCTTTAT
Source organism: Oxyruncus cristatus (assembly GCA_013399855.1). NCBI lineage: Eukaryota > Metazoa > Chordata > Aves > Passeriformes > Cotingidae > Oxyruncus > Oxyruncus cristatus. The sequence goes on along the minus strand of VXAY01004756.1, from coordinate 1,455,002 downwards.
ATACGTGGTGTATTGTAAAAATAATTGATTTACGTATAGATTTTATTTTTTTCCCCCTCTTCTTTTTTTTTTTCCTTTTTTTTTTTTTTTTTTTTTTATTTTTCAACACTTTGTCTCAGTAATATTTTTTTTTGTACAAAAATGACTAATTTAATTTTTTTTATCCACGAGAGGACCATGAACACAGTAAAAGAGACAGAAGTGAAGGGGTTTGGCAGAGCTATTTCAGAAGGTCCAGTTGCAGCTTACTCACATCTTGCCTGGCAGGGCGTGAGCATCCTTTGAAAAGGAAAACCTCCCCAATAACTTGAAATAAGTTGGTGAATAAAATAATAATAAAAAACCCCACCGTCCTTTGCCAACCCTCAACAATCTGGAATATTAATAAAAATGGGATTTTACCCTTTTTACAGAGTAAACTCCACACCCAGATCTGCACACAGGACCTACCTTTGGCAGAAGGGATCCTCGTATTATAGAAGTAGAATCACATTTCAGGCTTGACTATATTACAAAGCAACAATTCCTGTTGGGAACATCTCCCAGCATCCAGTTCAATGATTTCCAGAGGAAAGAAGCCCCATGTAGTGCTGATTAATGGAAAAGCTTGGATATACTGGTGTATCTGGAAAGCATCTCGTAATCTTTGACAGACAAGATGTTTCTTATTCTGATGGGATTTGATCATTGTTTATGAAATCATATGAGTGACACAGCGTCACTGTTATTTTTATCCTGGCATTACAGCTAGTCTAATAATTTGGATAATAAAGTTACTTATTTTGGCAATAAATCATCAAATGCATCCAGAGTTCTTATCAACATTTTCGTTTATTAATATTCCTTGTCAGAAATCTTATCAATATTTTTCCACATTTGTTTTTCTTTTAAGAATCCTCTGAGTTAAACTTGTATTAAGCTTGTATTAATGCAAAACAGTTGATTTATTTGAAATGCTGACATCATTTTTTCCCCAGTCTGTAAAGGTTTACACTTTGCTTGAATTTAAGTGTCCCCGCTGACTTCAACAAGAACATTTCTAATTTATCAAGGGCCTGTTTAAGATACATATAACCCACCAAATTTTCATTTCCATTCTCCACAAGCAAATATACCTGTCTTTGGACTTATGTGAACATACCTGTGCATTCCTCATTTTCCCATGCTTCTTTCTGCCTATTTGCCTTTCCATTTCCACAGCAGAATCAGAAAGGTTGGAAAAGACCTCCGAGATCATCAATTCCGACCTCCTAAATACATTTGAGGGAAAGATTTCCAACAGCTCTATCATTATTTAAATTGAAGGAAAAAAAAGTGATTAAAGAAAAAAAATTAAAAGCAATACAAAGAACTGAAAACTATTAAGAATTTTTTAACAGCCTATCTAAAAATTTCTGAAAAAATAGGAAAAAAATAAAAAACAGAAGAAACTGGCTAATACTTGGATGGGTGAGTAACACACTTTTGCTGTGATGGGAGAATGAAACCCCACCCTGAAGGAACAAAAGGTGGGTTTCAAACACCAGCACTTGCTCTACCATAGGTCAAGACAAGCCACCTATTAGCAGTAATAACTTAGACTGAAAGGAAAGCCAAGGAAACATCTCAAATAATTAAATTTTCCTTCCTGGACTAATTATCAGCACAGGCAAATGAAGATGCTGTGTGGATGAATAGGCTGAACATGATCGATTCTACGTGGAGAGTTAATAATTTATCATTAAGGAATAAACTGAGAGAGAATTTATACTGTCAGTTCATGCAGTGGGGATAAAAGGAGATATTTGGTTAGTCCTGTTTTCACAACAATAAAATTTGGATTAATTTACTACAGCAGTTCAATGGAGATGTCTGCTCCACAAAGGGGGGGAAAAGGCAACCAGGGAACCGTGGAGCAAATATAATTGTCTTGAAAGATGTGGTTTAACAGAAACAAGCCCGGAAAAGCTTCCTTGAGCCACTGTGTTAAGCCCAGCCCCTGCTTTGCTCACTGTATAAAATTCCCTCTCTGAAAGAACTAGATGTAAATATAAATCTTCAGCTGAAATACAGCAGAAGTTGTACAAACCCCAGAATGCTCACATCTGTCACAGGCACTTTACATTAAGATTTTCAGGGACTTGTCTTACAGCTCAGCCATCAGATTTGATTTTCCTATCACCTTGAACACCTTAAAAAGATTTTGGAGGCACATACATATTTTTTTAAAATATCATAAAGCCGTATAAGCCCTGTTGGTTGAGCCCTGATCTGGCTCGTATTTAAGCACGTGCTGAACTTCACTCGTATAAACAACCCCAGAATTGACAGCAGGGTTTCAAAGTGCCATTTTCGTGCCTCTGAATATTGAAAAATGCGGCTGCTTTAAAAATATCCCTCGGTGTAACCAGCACAGCACAATGCAAAGTGTGTCAGTCCACTGACAGAGAGGCAAAGACAGGGAAAATAGATGTAGAGCATCACTTGCAGCAGGCAAGGATGACAATCAGGAGGACTAATGTCATTCATAACGTTGCTCACGTATAAAAATGTTTGTATTAGCTCTCCCTCGTGCCACTGCTCTTGGTGACAGTGGCTGTGACACCCAGCTCTTCCTTGGACATGGAGCTGAAATACAGGAGACAACTCCCAGTGATACCCACAGGTAAAAATTATGAAAACATATTCAGTGGTTACAGTTTCTTCAGTCTATCGGCTACATAAAAGGCATTTAAAAAAAGAAGCCTAAATACATATTTAACCAATTGACCAGAATGGCACTGAAGGAGTTTTAACATATTTTGAAAAATTGCCTAAATACATATTTACCCAATAGACTGGAACAGCTGCTTCAGAGTCTCTCTGGTCTCTTGGGTACATAATACATGTTTTTTAAAACTGCCTGGCTATATATTTACCCAATAGACCAGAACAGCTATTAAGTAAATAATACACATTATATAACTGTCAATGATCTTTTTTTTTTTAATCCCTTTAAAAAAATAATATAAACCCCCAAATGTAAATGCAATAAAAAAAATTAAGTGTAAGGTATTTATTGAGACTGAGAAAGGTCTGGAGTCCGAGGCTGGTGTATGTATGTCACATTGTAGAAAATATCTCCGATCACCAGTGTGCCTTTGTGTGTGTGTTTAAAGTACAGGGCACTGTCAAGTACATCAGAGCCTGGGGTGCTTAATATAGAAGATAGAACAGCAGTTGGGAGTTGGAAAGGTCTGGCAGAAGAGAGGGGAGGGAAAAAAAAAAAAAAGGAAGATAGAAATAAAAAATCCCAAG
>VXAY01004756.1:1427749-1451640 GCA_013399855.1 Oxyruncus cristatus | reverse complement strand
AAAAAAAAAAAAGGAAGATATGAATCATAAATTCCCAGGAAGGATGGGTAAATCAAGCAGTTGATTTTGAGAAAGCCTAAAGATAGTACATGAAACACTGCAAAAAGGAAAAAAGGAAAAAAAAAAAAAGGAGGAAGAGGGTTGGGATTGTGGCATCTGAGACCTGTGTGTCAATACCTCGATATGCTCCACAGAAGGACAAATTGTGCTCTGCCTCCCAAACTTGCCTTAAAAGAAAATTTTCAGTCCTGTTTCTTGAGCTATTAAGGACAGACCTTTTCTTAGAATGATGCAGCAAGGATAATTTCTTCTTAAATCTTCAAATATATGTTTGAAAGCATTAAATTACTTGCAATTTATAATGTGTTCTGATTGGGATTCTTTTCCTCCGTAAAATATTTCACTTCTGAAATCCCATTCACGGACACTTACTGATTTCCTTTTTGATTTGAATATGTTTTAGGCTATTTTGAAATCCCAGGGGAGTGATTCTGCCTTACTCTGTCTCTCTCTCTGTCCTGCAACATAGTGAAGGAAAAGCAACAGACAGTCTGAGGAGAGAAATAACATTTGCTTTCAAAAATAATGTTGTCACCTCTTCATTTACTATTTTTTTTAGTTTTGTTCTTTTTTTTTTTTTATTTTAATTTGGGAGGCTCTCAGTGGCTGAGAAAGTAAAAAAGGTTTCCCAGTTTGCACAGAACTCTAGGCTGACAAGAAAAATAGTCAGGACGAGATGGGAAGCAGTGAATGAAATTTTTACTACAGGCAGATTTTTTCCATAGAAAAAAAGTTTCTATTTCTTGGCCAGGCCTCATTTTCCAGTGAAATTTCCCTGTCATCCTGGGTGTCTTGTTAGCCAGCAGACACAAACCTGCTGGCACAAGGCACAGCACAGCCTGTATCAGGTAACAGAGGTCCTGCAAATGTCTTGGAAGGTTGGATAATCCCTCCAGGTGAGAAACTGAATATACCTGGCTGGATGAATCACCCTCCTCCATGGCTTTTTCAGCTTTTGATGCATCTCTACAAGAGCTGTTTTGTGCAGGAGGAGGTAGCAATGGTGAGTAAAATACAATAAAGAGGAGATTCAGGACACTTCACCTTTTGCTTTATTTTTACTTCAGCTTTGATAGCCGAGCCCATAAAAGAAGGATGAGCAGTGAAACAACTGCTGCTCATCAGTTCAGAATCACTGGAGAGGCTTTTGGCTATTTCACTATTTTACCTCATTAAACCCTTAACTACATCAGCCAAATCTCACCTCTTCATTTATTTAATGAGCCCCTGAATGTCATTAATGACATAACCTTGGACAGCACGTGGCTGCTCCCAACCAAGAGCCCACTGTCAGTACTGACTCCACCAGCCCAGGTTGCTCCAAGCCCCGTCCAACCTGGCCTTGGACACTTCCAGGGATCCAGGGGCAGCCACAGCTTCTCTGGGCAACCTGTGCCAGGACCTCCCCACCCTCACAACCAAGAATTTTTTCCATCTATTTTCCAGTCACTGTCAACTTCATCTTGGCTCTGACACAGCAGCTGATGGGTGAAAGCATCTACATCCCATTAGTACCCCTCTACTCTACAGTTGCCATTTCCTGAGCTTTTTAAGTGAGTCCACTACACTAGAAAGACTAAATTGAAGGTAGCATTAATCAGTGGGTCTCTCTTAGCCATAAAGTTTAGAATAAATATATATTCATATCAAGCTATCTATTAGTTAAAGTAGGGCATTACTTTTGTTGTACCATTTCCAAACTCGCTATTCACTATTTAGCAGCCTTCCTGCAAGACACAAAATCCATTGTGTAATAATTTCTAGCAGACTGCAGGAGTGTAAAAGTAGACAGTGTTTCCTTCAAAAATGGAATCATCTTTCACAGATGTAGATGTGTACTTGTTATGCCAAGATGAGACAGATGTGGCTCTATTCACTCAGGGACAGGTGCGGAGGAAGAAGAGATAAAACATTTGTAGAAAGTGTAAGCAACTGCATCGCTGTTGTTAAATAAATAAACATTCTGCCAAAGGAAAAAAAAAAAAAAAAAGAGGAAAAAAAGTTTATTTGCCTTTTTTTTTCTCCCCCCCCCAGAATGTTTATTTTAAGCTGCAGCTTAGCTGTGATTTATTCAGATTTATATTCCTGTATCAATTTAAAATTATAATATGCATTCTATATATAAACATCTGTTTGTATATAACCAGGGGAAGGTGCGTTGGCACACACGAAGAGCGTGGTTGGGTGTACGTATGCACACACACGTAGGACATGCAAAACAGGCTCACAGGCACGTGCACAGAGGCTCATCAGGTGAAGAATGAGAAAATATTTTATTAATATAATGAGCCTTTGTGTGTGCAAAGAGGGTGGGAGGGAGAAGAGAAGCAGATGCTTGTGTTGCCTATCGAGGAGGAAGCCACTCCAAGCTCCAAATTGCAGGAGCAAAGCTGGTGACTGTGGAAAAGCCTAATTGCCCTTTGACCACATGGACATTAACAGGAAACCTCTGTGCAGAGACATCCTTGGGGAAAGTTTGGACCATATGAGAGAGCTTTAAACTGGATAAAAGTTGGCTCCTGGAATCAGAGCACAGGCGTGGCTGGGAAAGAGGGTCTGCAGTGGAGCAGGGTGATCTGGGGGTCACCAAGGGGCGGGAGCACAGAGAAAAGAGGGGGCAGGAGGTGACTCAGGTGTTGAGAGACTTATTATATTTATTACTGCTGTCAATCTGTTTGGTTTGTTCTGCTTTGTTTTCTTCTGTTAGTTTTCATTCCAAGCTCCCTGGGAATTTTACAGAATCCCAGAATATGCCGAGTTGGAAGGGACCCACAAGGATCATCGAGTCCAACTCCTGACCCTGCACAGGACCATCCCCAAGAGTCACACCATGTGCCTGAGAGGATCATCCAAACCCTCCTGGAGCTCTGGCAGCCTTGGGGCTGTGCCCACTGCCCTGGGGAGCCTGGTCAGTGCCAACCCCCCTCTGGGGGAAGAACCTTGTCCTGAGATCCAACCTGACCCTGCCCTGACACAGCTCCAGGCCGTTCCCTCAGGTCCTGTCACTGGTCACCTCAAAGAGATCAGTGTTAGCCCCTCTTCTTCCCCTCACAAGGAAGTTATAGATGTCTCCCCTCATTCTCCTCAATTTGCCACACAAAGGGTCAAACCTGGATACATCTGACAGCACCGCCACTTGTTCAGCCAGAAGAAGTGGGAATACACATCAGAGACATCCCCAGAGAAAAGCAAAAGCCACCTCCACAAAGGGACGATGGGCAGATCATGTCAGCTTGTCCTCTTACCACGAGAAATCTCCAAGCCTGGGCTGCTGGCGCCCTCAGAGACTACTATGCTTTCCTCATCCTTAGGCTGGGGAGCTGTCAATGAGCATTTCGTGATGAAAGGAGGAACATTTTTGTCATCTGGTGAATATAGAGTTCTCCTGATAGCTACTGTAGAGTTGGGAGGCTGGGGCCAAGTTTTTTGGTCCGTGAAGAGAATTCATAGCGGTGACAAACTGCGAAAAAAACACGCCGGGGAGGGTTTATCCTGCAAGGGAAAGCGGATAACCCCATCCTGGCCTCCTCCTCTCCCCGGGAGCGCAGACCCCCTGCTCACTGGCCAGCTCCTCCTTGCCAGGGAGATCCCTCTGGACCACTGGCTTTTTGCATTAACCACATTTCAGGCGCTCCACGTGAGGTCATGGAGCAGGCGGAGACCAGGCAGAGGGAGCCTGGAGATGTTTATCCTGGGCTTTCGCTGCGTCACTTTGGAGAGCCCGAGTGTTCCCTGCAAAATTGCTCAGCAGTGGAGAGTCCTCAAGCCCCTTGGCTAGCACTTGCTGGGGTCCACATGGCCCATTTGGTGCCTAACTTGATGCTCGTTTGCGCGTGGGTTCATTAAAGACGCCGATTCCAGGGATTCGAGGGCGCCGAGGGCCTCGTTCCTCCCAGAGGCAGCAAGTGAGGATAAGTGTAGACAAGAGGAGAGGCAGTGCCATAAAACCTGGATGAAGCTGGATTACTTTCCTCTGAAATATTTAAGTGAGCCAAGGGAGGGAGGAGAGCGGGGACGACAGGGATGGTGACTGGAGGGAGGAGTGAGGATCCACAGCTGTGAGGAGGACTGGGAAGAGGAGGGGTAGGAGACGCAGCGATGGAGAGAGAAGGATGATGTGATTTAAAAAAAAAAAAGAAAAAAAATATTAATCACAGCTCCAGAGAAGGAATCAGGGTGGGAATCAGCAGCTGGGAAAGTGAAAGAAAATGGAAAAGATTATTTTTCATTTGAGATACATTTCTTCAATCACGAGACTGCATGAGAGCGGGAGTTTGCAGCTGGGCACAGAAGAGGGGTCGGTGGTTAGAGGAGGAATATTTTAAGCAGAACGAGCTCTGCAGTCAGCTGGGATCCACGGAGAGGTCGGGGCAGGTGGGGGACTCTGTGGCCAGCTCGGAGTGTCACTGCCAAGGGCTGTCAGTCTAAAACAGTCCTGTGTCCCACTTCCCTGCAGCACAACTACAGACGTGCTTTATTTCTGTGTCAGGACATGGAGCAAGAGGCACATTTGAAAGGAAAGTCAAGTGACTTTTATATTTCTACAAGCTTGTCAGCTTAAAGCTTTCTTTTTTTTTTCTTTTTTTTTCCTTTTTTTTTTTCCCTCCTCTGTCTCTTAAGGGAGGGAGGGAGGAGAAAAAAATAGCAAGTTTGTTCACCGTGTGATGGTTGGCTTGTTTGTGGTTCTTTTTTTTTTTTTTATTATTCTGTCTTTTATAGCTTGACCAGTGAATCCAGCTTAGCAAAAACATTTCCCTTTGTAGGCTGAACATTCAAAGGCATCACTCGTTTAAGTCTAAATGTGAGATGCTACTTCGCCTGAATGCCAGAAATCATACCAAAAAAAAAAAAAAAAAAAGCAGTTTCCAGGAGCATAACATTAATTCTCAACAAGTCTTGGGGAGCAACGACCAGTTCAGTGAAACTCAGTGAAATTTCTCTTTTTCACATATGTCCAGCACTGTGCATGTGGGACTTGTCACATGTGTCAGTAGGAGTAGGAGAAAGTAGGTCCTGGTTTCACTCCCCGGTGAAGCCGAGGCTACAAAGTATGCCACAACAATATTGTTACTTCCTTTACATTTATGTTTTCTACACCCAAGCACTGATTTGCTCCTTATTTAAGCAACATTTTCTTGATAAATTAAAAAAGCAGCAATAGCCATTACTGCAGGCTATATACAGCCTCTAATATCACTTAAGCATATTACAGAATATAATATCTGGTACTTAACGACTAACTTGCATATGAAAGCTCACATAATGTCTCATAAAACCCTTAAAATGGCTTCAGTTTAAGAGTCTCTTTAAAAAAAAAAACACCTTCAGGGAATATTGTAAATGAAGTAGCACTCCAGCCTTAGAAAAAAAATTCACACACTTGCAGAAATTTTTAATATAAATTGAACACATTAAAAATTAATTTTGCATGACCATTTCGCATTGCAGTGCCAATGCATAGTTAAGATAAGGCCTTAACTCTTCTTTGTTTAAAGTAACATGGAAACATCTCTCTCTGCCTCCATCATCTGTACATAATTATAATTTTCATTAATCAGAAATTGGAACCCCATCCTCTTATAATGACAGCCGTGGCTGGAGATCGGTGAAACCCTACCTGTGTCACTAAGGAAACTTGCTGTAAACTTTTAGGAAACTCATTAAAGAAAGGTGTGACCTTACAATGAGATAAGGCTGTGCAGAGCGAGGCACTCCTTTATATCGTATGCCAGTCAGGGAGCAGAATTGGTTTGCTGTGAAAATAGATGTTCCCTCTTGTGACACTTTACTAGTGGGAATCTTGTAGGTTCTCCAGTGACGTCGGTTGTCAGCTTTGAAGACTCAGCTGACACAAATCCTGGCAGGGAAGGCACTAAAGCAGGCAGCAGTTTGAATTACGATACTACTCTTCTGTGGGAAGTATATATAGAAAAGACCTTTAGCAATTTTCCTCTTCTTTTCCAGCTTTTTGATTGGACTGATGGCCAGAGATTTACAGCAAGGAACTCCCCCACCAGGTGCTGGTCACAATCGGATGTTGGGAAATGCTTTTTGCCTCACGGGAGCAGCTCTGATGGACACTGAGCCTGTGGTGGGAGCACGTGGAGATTCGTGCTCTGCTCCTCTGGTGACCAGCTCTTAAGAGTGGAGACATGTCTAAATCTCTCTGATGTCACCACATCACAACAGGCAACAAGGTTTTTCATGTTCTGACTGGTCTATGGGATGCTTGACAGATTTCTTTTCCTTTATTATCCAAAATGTATGAGAGAATCACAGAACCAGAGAATGGCTTGGATTGGAAGGGACCTTAAAGACCATCTTGTTCCAGTCCTTCCTGCCATGGGCAGGGACACCTTCCACTAGATCAGGTTGCTCAAACCCCGTCCAACCTGGCCTTAAACATTTCCATTTGATACTCACTTGATATTTTATCTCCTTATTGTGTTATTTACCTGCAGTACTTAAATCTTGTTTCTAGCCCAATTCTGAAAGCTTGTTTGTGTGTTACAAAGACTTTAATAAGGTGTTTGTGTGTTACAATAAAGCTTTTTTGTGTGTGCTATTAACACTTTATTAAATGCTTTCTCATGTCAAGTATTAGGGAAGCTTGCAGTTCATCATTTGCATGAGAGACGAGGCAAAAGCAAAATAATTTGCAACATGTCATTCATCACTCATGAATTTTGATCACTCCAGTCCTGGTTATACGCTTTTTGAGAGTTAAAATAAAGTGTTTCATTCAAATCAACAAATGCCATCTTGAGTCCAAATTGTCTCAGAAATCTCAAAAATTCTAAAATATCTCCATGTTCTAAGTGGCTCTAAAATGTCTAAATGCTCCAAATGGCTGAACTTTGGAAAAAAGTCGCCTCCTGGCTCCACAGCCACACGGAGCTGCACTGAAGCAGGCAGAGCTGGTGAGAATGGCAGCTGGAGAAGAAAGTACCTTCTTTAACATGTGGGGCTAAATGTTACAACATTTTACAGGGATGTTAATTGGGAAAGCCTTGAGGAAATACCACAACCTTCCACTGATGTGCAAAGAGTCAGCAAAGCTCTGTTGGGTCTCTTGTACTTCTCCCCTGTAGATGAAGAGTAGGAAAAAAGGCTGGGTAGAGCAATAACATCTTTGCATAGTTTTTCTTTCATGCTTGATTTTGTTGAGTATTTTTCCAAGCTTTGACTTGCTGGTGGTTTTTTGTTGTTGTTTTTTTTTTTTTTTTCCCTTTGGAAAACAGACAGAAACTTCTAAAGGTCCTTCTGGAAGCTCATGGAGGTCCTGCTGGGTGTATCTTCATAAGAACACGCACAAGAAAATGAGCAGGAGCGTTTCCTCCTGCCTCTCCCTGTCACATCTTTAATCTCTTTGTGTGGTTTCTGCCTGTGGCTTTCTGAGGATACCTCAGCACCCCCAGCTACAGACCATAAAAGAGAACCTGCAGGGTAGATTGGTGAGGCTGGCAAGCCATTCTCACCACACGTGTGGCAGGCTGTTTGAAATCACATCTGTTTGCTCTGTGAACCCTCACCTTCCAGTCGAAGACCTACTTAAGGAAGAAAGGGATTAATTTTGGGCCTGAGGTAGCGCAGGGTGGGGACTTCTCACTATGTGGCTCAGCACCTGAGATGTGGGGACAAACAGCTGCATGGTCTGTAAAGACAGGTGGAGTTGGCCACTTGAAGGACTGTCATGGAGGACTTTAAACGATTTTTAGGGAGCTTATCCCAAAGTGAGGGAGGAAACTGTAAAAAGGAGTGGAGAGGAAGCCTCTCAGCGCTCTGCCCATTGTGGAGGGTGCTCAGTGCTCAGCTCCCTCACCCACACACTGACCTGTGGGGCTGTGCATCAGGCAGGAAGTAGGACTCGGTGCACTCCCTCAGGGCTGCAGAACAAAATGATTTATTTCTGTTCTATGGGAATAAAAACCAGATCAAATATTGAACCCATCTCTCAAAAATATGTAATGTTCCTAATTTCATGTGTTGGGTTTGACACTGAGGCATTGTCTCCGCACAAAACCAGTTTTTAGCTCCTGCCATGCTCTCTGCATCACTAGTCAAGTTTTCTGCTTGGAAACTAGCTTTTTTAGACTTTTTTTCATCTGCCCAAAGGCTTTACTTTCTCCACTAAATCTACTGCTGATCTCTTCAACATAGTAAACTCACTCATCTTCTCATGGGGCTGATGGGTCTGTATGTGCAAAAGCACAGAAATGGTTGTATATGTTAGAGAGTTCAGCTTGGAAACTGTTGTGTTGTTCTTTATGGGGTAGATTCTTTCTGCCTTTCTCCCACGAAGCTGTAAGAGAATAAAAAGAAATTACCTTTCATTGCAAGTCGATTTGTGGGATGTAATGGCACAATTTAGAAAGGAATATTGCAGACAGTAAGACCAGTTGGATTAGAAGTCTTGAATCAGTTTGTGGGGCTATATATTTCCATAGCACTGTGTTTTGTTGTGTGGGGAATTTAATAAGAGATGTAAATCTGCAAACTGCAATGGTATCACCATAAAACATAAAAGATTCATGTATTATAAATAGGTATGATAAATAAATTATTTATGTGAATGTATATCTGTGTGTGTGTACGTGAGCTTATGTTCACTCTTCTTTTTGACATAATTAGTGGCAAACTCTTTCGTATTGTGCATTGCCCTACGACCTGTGCGAGAGCTGTAATGACATTTCACACGAGGGTATGAAGGTAGAGCTTGCTCTGTGCTGAACCAGAGCATCTCAGACTCGTTAAGGTGGGGAACATCACAAGCCATGTGCTGAACAAAAAAAAAAAAACCCTCAGTCCCAGGAGGCTGAGGGTCCTTCTGGAAGTGTGCAGGCACCCTTGAGAGCTCTGAGCCAGCAGGATGCAATGAGTGTGATGTAAGGGGCTGTGAACATCACTGCTCGAGATGCTTCTGCAGGTAAATTTGAATTCTATCAATCTGCTGCTCGTGTCGCTGCAGATTTTGGCAGCCACAACCTCACTGTGATGACTTCTTTTCCCAGCTCTGACTGACAACACAGCGCCCGGTGTGTCAGCTTCTCCAGGAGCACGTACATTACTCATGAGGATGAAGTCACATGAACTATACGGTAGGAACTTACAGATCTCTCCTCAGTAACCTGTGCCATCTAAAGATAGCTGGCTACACAACCTCCTATTTTTAAGCCGGGTGGGACACTTCTAAATTAAGGCATGAGTAAAGCAAAATTGTAGGAGAGCTCCAGAACATTAGAGAAAAATCCTGTGTGACTTCAGTTGTGTTATTAACTTTTCCACTTTTGCTGCAGAAGTTGTTTCTGTCAATATTTTACTGTAACGGTGCTGAATGGGAGGAAGGAGCAGGGTCCAAGCAGATGGCTGTCAGCAAACTGATGACGGCAGTTGAGAATTAGTGTCCAAATACAGTATTTAAAACTTGCTACAGTACATAGTTTCCTGCATATGCATGCCAAAATAAATCTGGTTTGGAGAACCTTTCAGGATCCTTATTTTATTTTTATTTGGAGCTTATTCTATTAAGGATAAGCAAACAGGCTAAGCGTACCTTAGCTTAGCAGAGGGGTGGATCCAGCAAACAGCAAGTACAGAGATAGATGAACCACAAAGACCTTTCCAACCTTTACTCACTCCAGCTATTGACTCTCTGAACATCGCTAAGTACCAGGATAACGTTAATTAACATTAATAATATTAATTTGTACCCAGTTTTTTGCCTACCCTTTCCTCATTCACGCCCACTGTAAGAATCCTTCCTTCTCACACCAGCTGTGTTCTTGTCCCTCCAGGAAGGGTTGGGAAGGGATGGGTACCACCACGTGGGAAATATCTGCTGTCGGAAAAGCAGAGGCACCTGAAGCAGATCCATTCCTAGCAGATGAGGATGGCAGCAGGTAGTGGCTATTCCATTACACACACATCCTTTGGTCTAAGTGTGACTAATCTGTTGGTTTAGATACCTGGCTGCAGCGGGGTCAAAGCAGGGGCAGGCTGTCTCCTCTGCAGTGAATTAGAGGCTTACATTCATTATCTTCCAATACCTCATTAAAACGACTTTAATGTGGTGAACATTTGATGGTAGACAAAAGCTTTAATCTTGTGAATATCAAACACACCTGGGTTACATTTCCTCTTGCAGCAGTTAGCAGAAACAGGTTAACAAGCTATTTTAACTCCTTAATCTGCTGAATTTGTGTGGAAACCAGACTTTCACCAGTCACCTGAGTTTGAACTCAAATCCCCCCCCCTACATACACCCCTAATTTATCAAGCTCTTTTTTCAAACTCTGACTGCTCTAGACACTTTTAATCATCTGTTTAATTTTGCACCTTTTTTTTTATCCTGATATATTATATGCAGGTTATACTTAAGGCCCAGATTTGCCCTATTTTTCTTCCTCATCTGACCTAGATTCAAATTTACACACTGTGAAATAGCTAATAAATCCCCATTAAGGTTGTAAAAGGTGAAGGTTCAACCAATGTGCAAGTCATCAAGTTCTAATGTAAAACTGAATGAGCCTTGATATTAGCAGCAGTCTCAAAAAGTGAGGCTGAAAAGCTCTACAGGTTTCCAGCTTTTTTATGGCAGGCCGTGTTAGAGCACCTAACCTGAGACAACACTCTTAAGCCTGTACAACAACAGTGACAACAACAGGGCTTAAGAATGTTAAGGAAAAAAAATCCTGCCTTCTCCAAAATTGAAGTACCAGTGACTTTCTTTTCACACCCAGAATTCTGCCACCAAGACACGTTTCATGCTCCGCGCATTTTACTGCAAGTAAACACAGTTCAGATAAATACTTCCCAATAAATATGACACCCTCTAAACACAAAAATTCATATAAAGCCCTCATGAAATAAATTTCTTTTGTGTGTCTCTCCGTGTCAGTGCTGCTCTCCTCAAAAAGGGGGTTTTGCTTTGCTGTTACAGTCTTGGAAAACTGGTTTGTCAGTCCAACTGGAGAGTGCTGCCTTTTTTTTTTTTCCCTGCTAGCCATAGAAAGTATTACAATGATTTACAGAGACACGCCGAAAGTAAATTATGTTGTAAACGCCTGTCCCTTGGGTCGACAAAGAATCACGGGGAAAAAATGCAAAAAGTTTGAAATTCCCAACAGCAAAGGTTGACAGGAAAATATGGTGTTGTTTTTCTATGAGTAAAAGTAACTTTTATGTTGTGTTTTCCCATGAGAAATTATAAACTTTCAAAGGAATTTTAGTCTCTTGTATGCACACATAAGAGCAATTTATCTGGTACTGCCCCAGTGAAAACACTGTTAAGACTTTAAAGCTGTTAGAACTATGGCTGAACTTCATCTAGGCTGCTACTACTTATTTGTTCTTGCTGCCTCTTCTTGTCAAAACATTTACTCAGACTTCGAAGAGTTGCAAGTTGGCAACGTGTTAATAATATTAGAATGCATTTGTGTCGGCCATGTGGCCGCAATATTTAAGTAAATTCATCACTTATTTAATGAATAATGAATTCACGAGAGTAGCTATGGAGACGTGGAACCATATGTAGTAAATTAAATGGGAACTTGTCAACGTACAGCAACAGTGAATGTCACCAAAGTAGTTGTGTCTGTTTTATAGCAGTGGGGATGCACTTACACCGAGCCTGGTCTGCATTTCTTACCGGGTATGGTACAGCCACGTTTTTTCACACCTAAGTTGCAGCAGTGATTTCTAACAGGTGTGGCAATAAAGTGAGAATTTACGTGAGTTTCTCGTCGGTGTGCGCAGGAAAGGTGTAGGAACCTCAGGATGTCCAGTCAGTAAATTACTTAACAACACTTTGAAAAGGAAGGTAGAGAACTGCAGGGTTTTTTTTGTTTTGTTTTGTTTTTCTGGTGGGAAAACATCACCAAGAAAAGGGGGTGGGTGTTACTCGGCTCAGTTTTCATCTGCCCTAGAGCATAATGGAAATTCCATACAACAAGGGTGTCTTCCAAGATAATTAACAGGGAAAATCAGACCTGAGGAGTAGGAAAGGATATACAAGAAGGAAATTATGAAAAGAGAGTGGTTCACAAGGCCAGAAAACCAAGTCCATCTTTCTGTTTGGCTTCAGAGCCGCAAGCAGTCATTTGGACATTGTATTAGGACTCACTGTAATGTAAGATGTAAAAGTATCATCTTGGTGGCCTCTTTTACAACATCCAGTGGTTAGAAGGACATCTAAAAGCTGGTGGCTGAAGTTCATGGGCTTCCTTATGCCCTTCCCACGTTCAAGAGAGACTTAATTACCCCAACCTGTGCTTGGGACTACTCTGACACAGCTTCTTCTACTGAAGCTGTGTCATATTCACTGGGATATAATTGGCAGCAAATGTTTTAATGGATTAAAAAAGGCTCAGCTTCAGGATAGGAGAAATGAGCCATTGAGTACGTTCTCAGGAATTGTCTTTGGAAAGGGAAAACAAGTTCAGGTCGGTGATATCAGTCAGACAGGTTAGGAAGGATTTCAGTACTGGGAGTCAGAGAATCTCAGAATGGTTTGGATCGTAGAGGACCTTAGACTGAGGAGCCAGGCATAGCTGTGGAAGTGGATAACATCAGCAAACACTTGATATGTGGTTATGCACGTAGCTAAAGAAGTTTCACCTACCTAAAAACATCTCTGGCGCAATCCTGTCAGCTAAGGAATTTGGGGTCTTCTGGGGAAAGCTTCAGCTGATGAGGGAACTTCATGTTTTGTGCTTAAGTAAGTGCTGTGTTCAAATGGAAATATCCTGCTGCTGATGTAGCTGAAGGTCCTTTGTGGCTGCCCATGGGCAGTTCACTGGAGTCAATAAGAACAGATAAGACACCATACACAACACAAACACTCTACTCCTGACAGTCAAAACACAGGAAAGGAGATGATTGTTAGGAAAAAAGAGCAGAGCTCTTAAAGACTGTAGCCATTTTTATTTAAAATATGTTAGAAGACTACATCCAGCTATATTCTGGCTTCTAGCAATGTTTATGCTTAGGACATTCCCTGAGGTTTCAGAAATTTTAAGTGCTCTAAAACACTTGCAGACACTCAGCCTTTAAGGTCAGAGACAGTTCCAGTCTTGTCACATTTCAGTCAAAAGACTCGTCTTTCCAGTAAGTTTTCCTTGAAGAACTCACTTTTATCACCAAGCCTAATGACAGACTCGTAGCATGATTATAGTAACTACTCACTGCCTCTCTACAGCCAGGAACTCAGAGCCCACCTTCACGAAGACATAAGTCAATCAGCTGACCCATTTTGGGAACTTCAGACTGCTGGGATCTTCCTGATATTCCTTACAATGTAATTTCTGGGGTCCTCATCACACCCACCAAACTTTGCCTTTATTTTTTCAGCTGTTGGGTTGCGTTACATCTCGTCATGTCACGTCACCTTGAGTGGCATTATTGCCTTCAGAAATGATGGGATGGAGCGTGACTTGATGTGTTCTGAGTGATGTGACACGACGTGACATATGTCATAAAATCATTGTCACCCATCAAAAAAAAAGTGACAGATCAAATCCAAACAAAGCTTACCATATACTTTTGGTGGCTACCCAAACGACTAAAAACAAACATTTCAAATTGGGAGCCAAAAGCGTGGGAGTGTGACTCATTTTTGGTCAGGCCTTACATGCCCAACTTGGCATTTTGCATTTCTTCCACTTTTCTTCACACTGTACTATCCATTTGGTGGGGAGGAAACTTGTTTGGTTGGTTTATATTATTCAGCCTGCATATTTGTCAGACTATTACTTCTAAATATGTTCTTCAAGTCCTTTTCACAAATCGTCCCCATTTACCTACTCTTTCTGGATGCATTTGAATTATTATCGTGTTATGAAAGTAATAATGTACAGAAAAGGTTGAATTTGTCATCCTGCAATGCTGTACAAGCCAAACTATCAAGAACAAGGAGATAATTTTCTGTAATTCTACATCTGAAGAACGTGCTATCTCTTCAAAAATATCACACTGCTTTATTTCCAGCCTATGTATCTGCTCATTAAACGTTTCTAATAAGGAAAGTAAGATAGGAAGGAGGAAATAAGAAGTGCTTTTGCCTTGTAAATGAATTGCTGCGTCTCTGACTAAACCAATATCAGTGTGGGAATAAGCCCAAACAGCTTTGCAAGACTGGAGTTGGGACAACTGGCAATATGCAGTGAGTGGTACCAAAGCATTACCATTGCTCTAATATCCACGGAGTCAAAGACTGGAGCCATTTCCAACGGGGGAAGGCAGCGTCGTTCAGTGGAGGGATGTGAAGGATGATGTGGGTGCGATCCATCGCTGTGATCGCATAAGGGAACCCTGAAATGTCATAAAATCCCGCTCTGATCTGTTGTCACTACTGCTGGCTGTATGGAAAATTAACACATTTAATTAGCTGCCTGACCAAAGCAGCTGTTACCTTACATAAAACCTTGAACATCGATGCCCGGCGTGTCCCACTAGGTGCTCAGATGTGCCAGTGGCATAAGCCCCTGATTAGAGTTTTACACCAAATGGCACAGCAGGACTCCTCTTGCAACGCGCTCAAGTCAAGATCTTCCTTAAATTCTTCATGGGGCATAATGATGCCCCGGCCCAAATTGCTTAATAATGCGTTTTTTTGGGACAGCCAACAAGATCCACCATGCACAGCAAAACATGTCCCGGCCAAACCAGCTCCTTTCTCTGCTTTTGTTCCTGACATCTGAAAGCGTTCCTGCTGCCGAGACCGTGGATGTGTTTGGCATGTGATTTCCACTGGAATACTACAAGTACTATTTTATTTATGTCCCATTTCTATCATTTATGGCAGATGGTTACTTGCCTTAAATTTTTAAAAAATATCTTGGCTGCAGAATTTCAAATTAAAAGTAAACTCCCCAAGTCAGGGGCAACTGTGAGTTCAGTTATTTTTAACAAACTTGGTTGGAGGGTGGGGATTTTTTTGTAGTGCTCATCCTGTACATGCAAGTTTCCAAGCATGTGAGCATCCATATTTATATATAGTTTTGCTTGGAAATACTTTTCTCCTGTACATCTCTGTACATACAGATTTCAATATTTAAACATTTAAAAGGTAAAGCTTTTCATGAGAGCTGAAACAGCTACAAGTTATCACATTATAGAGGGGAACATCTTGTGCATAGCCAAACATTTTCTAAATTAAATTCAAGTTATAAATCAAGATTTGGAATACAGCAACCTGTAAACATGGAAAAATTCTTCTCTTGATATTTTTGCTGCTAATTATCTCTCCATTCCCCTTTCTGTGCTGTGATAGCCACAAATATGTTGCATCTAGAAAGTGCAAATTATACAGAGAAAAGGACAGTTTCTCAGCCAGTACAAACTGGCACAGCCCCATCGATTGCAGCAGAAAAATTCAGGTTTAATGTTTGGCCATTAAGCAACACCCCACTTGCATACAGTATTTTCTTCCATAGGTTTCAAATCGCTGCGAGAGAAGTAAGTCCCCAATCCTGCAAACACTTACGTGTGTGTAACTGCACATATGGGAATAATCCCATTAAATCAATGGGATTACTCGTGTGCATAAAGTTAAGCATGTGTGTAAGTGCTTGCTGGAGCTGGGCCTGGGGGAGAAGACAGGATTTTTGAACCATTGGTACAGTGGGTGTGAGTGATCATATTCCAGTTGTGTGGCTTCAAATGCTCCTTTCCAAGTCAAAGGTTTTGAAGGAAGAGTTTGCCTTCTTTTCCACCCAGCCAGAGTGTTTTAAGACTCTTTAAACAACCTATTGTCACAGCAAAAGAACCGTTTATAGGGAGGTCTCCATAAAGCTGAGCAAACTTGTCACAGCATAAAAATTACCTGACGATTGGGGTGTGTTCTCTGCCTGAAGTCTTCCCACATAGCCTTTATATTTGCAAATTTATGTTAACAGATTCAAATCTACAAGTTGTAAACTGTGCATAGCTGCTATTTGGGGGGGTGAGGGTGGGGGTGGGCTTTCTTGGCAATTCCAGGTGGAAGGATTCCTGGACTGGATATTTGAAAAGGCAAAGAAGCAAATAGAAATAGGAGTAATGAACTCAGTTAAAAAAAAAAAAAAGAAGAGATATATACATAAAGAAAAAAACCAATTCAGCTGAGGTAGAGGGTGAAAATTTTCCCCTTGTAGAGAGGAGGTGGTTTAGCCAAAAATATTTTGGGAAAAGAGCAAAAATACAGACAATACACTGCTCTGCTTGGAAAGTCTTACTTTGTGTCCAGGGAACAGCAAAAAGCTCCATCATCTTAGATTCAGACAAGGAGAGATCTTCTTGCCTAAAGCTCCTCTTTCTTACCATGCACCCAGTCAAGCTCTTTGCACAATAGGAGAGGTTCAATAATGGCAAATAAAAATTTTCAGGTACCAAGTGTTTTATAGCAATGCATTGGGGGAAAAAATAGAGGGGGGGAGAGGGGGAAAGAAGAAAGAAAGTGTTTTTATAACCAAGTTTCCAACCAGAAGAGTGTCAAGGAAATCCCAAATGACTATTTACATTGAACATATATACCTAATCCTGGATAGGGAAGATCTGCACATCAAATTCCCAGTTCTGGAAGTGGGTGGTGTTAAGAACATCTCCTTTATCCTCCACAGATCAAGAGCTACTAAGTGAAACTGGAGAACCTCGACTTACCCTTGGACCATTTTATTACCCATTCACCGAATGAACTGACAGTTTATACCACAGGTTCTCAGATCCTCATGCTCCTTGGAAATAGTTGTCTTTAAAAAAATAGCGAAAGTATTAATATTTCATTGAATCAGTTAGGCTGAAAAGACCCTCAAGATCGCCAAGTCCAACAAACCCACCACTAGACAATGTCCCTTACTGTCACATCCACAGGGATGGTGACTCCACCACTCCCCTGGGCAGTCTGTGGCAGAGCTGGACAACCCTTTCTGTGAAGAAATTTTCCCTAATATCCAATAAAAACCTCCCCTTATGCAACTCGAGTTCATTTCGTCTTGTCCTGTTGTCTCATACTCAGAGGAAGAGCCTGCCCTCCATGTGGCTCCCCCCTCCTGTCAGGGAGTTGCAGAGCCAGAAGGTCCCCCCTGAGCCTCCTTTTCTCCAGGCTGAGCCCCCCCAGCTCCCTCAGCTGCTCCTGCTGCTCCAGACTCTTCCCCAGCTCCACTGTTCTTCTTGGAGATATTACTATGACATATCAAATACAAATATGTGTGTCAGAATTAAAATACACCTATTTATTTGGCATTTGAACCCGGATACTCCACATTCCTATCAGAGCTGTTGAGAGCAAAGTCTGAGACAGTAAAGAGCACGGGCACTATAACAAGCTTGACCCTTCTATATTGCAGACATAAAGCTGGAAAATTGTGTGTGGTCTCCCTCTGATGCCATACTCAAGATTTTTATTGCAAACACCTTCCTTCAAACATCCATTTAACATGCACCCATCTGTCAAGCGATGTTTTCCACAGCGGCGTTAATGTGCGTGTGCCCCCTTCCACTTCGGTCGTTCACACCTTTAACTAGGGCTGGAGCCAGAGTGCAATAAACAGCCTTCCACAGTCCTGGGTATGAAAGGCTCAGAACGTGAGAGACACTTCATCAAAAAAAAAAAAAAAAACCAAACCAAAAAGACCAAGACAGAGCAGTCCGTGGCTTTGAAAGGCACAGGGAGAGGTGGGCTTTAAAACCGTGCTTGCAAATACCTCCCCTAAAAGGTAAGAACTATGAATAATAGCTCAAAAGAGAGGGTAGGAAGCAATATGTGATGGGAAGGACGAAGACACAAGCTAAAAAAAGAAGCACTCGCCTGGCTCCCAACCAGGTGTTGTGTCTTAGCTTGTTTAAAAATACTTCTGGTTGTGTTTAATTAGTTATGACAAAAGATCCTCAAAGAATGTATCGGTTCAAGCCTCAAGTTTGCCTGCAATATTTCACCTTTGTTCAGGAAAAAAAAGTCTCAATGAGATGTAAAAACTTGAAAAAAATATAGTGTGAAAGTTCCTGCCTTAATGAAATATTAAAAATGCATCAGGAATACTGTTCTGGCATTAAAAATAAACAATAACATTTCTTCCTAGTTACGGTTCACTTCAATACTTTAAAAATTAATTATTACCTCTTTAAATATTTGATTAAATTAGATTTGGGTGGGTTATCCACAAAATACACGGTGTTGTGTATAAATTTTTCCTTTCTCCAGTTTCTGACATGTACGGGCATGTTGTACAGTTGTTTGATTATTAGAAAACTAAACCCAGTGACTCTGTTTTGCCAGTTTGCAAACTATATACTATTGAATCCTGCCACTTTGAATGAAAATGCAGTGTTACTTTAGCAATCTCTAATAAAAGAGCAAAAGTAAAGCAGCAGAATTACATTATGTGATATTTGGGATTTTCCCATCGTATGTTATCATGTTGCTATATCTCAGGCTCTAAAAAGAACACATTATTTTTAATAATGGTTAATTAGGATTTGGGGATAATAGCTTAGAAATTTCTAGGCATATAAGGACTATTCTGCTCTCAATGCACGAGGATTTATGAGTGTAACTACTTAGATAGCAAGGGGAGAATAAACCCTCCAGCATGTCCTAAGAGAGGTGAGACAATTATTTCTCAAGTATTACGATAAAAGTAATTTAGTATGTCCAACTGGATAAATAAGAATGAGCAGAGTGGCTGATACAGTTGTAAAACATTAGTTTATGAACACCTGGAAGTGTCCAAGGCCAGGTTGGACGGGGCTTGGAGCAACCTGGGCTAGAGGAAGGTGTTCCCTGCCCATGACAGGGGGTGGTGTGAGATGGGCTTTAAGGTCCCTTCCAACCCAAACCATCCTGTGATTCCATGACAATAATTTTCTAAAGTTCTTTGTGTCTTCCCTTTCTGCCCATGTTTACACAGGGAATTAGGGATCCCAGAATGCCAGCTTGGCAATCTGTTTTCCCACACAACTAAACAACTGAACAACAGGAAAAGTTGCCTCAATAATTTTTGTTCTGACCCACTAGAACAGAAGGTTTGAGGGCAAAGAGACAGGTTGTCAGTCCTTGGCCTCTGTACCAGCGTTGTTAAGAGGAAAACACGGAGGAGAAGGCTGTGTTTTGGCACTGGGGGTGAGGACAGGTACCAGACAGGAATGAAGCTGAGAGTCACTGTTCGATCTGCACAGACCAGAGAGGAGTCAGAAAGAGTTTTGGTCATTAGAGACCAGAATCAGAGTTAAACATGTGATGAAGGAGATACAAAAGAATCTACGCTTTATTTTCTAGACCACAGCCACCATCCTTGATTTTACTTATCAAACTTAGATTATTTAATTATTACTTTGTCTTTATCAAGAAAAAACAGGTAATAGGCTTCATGGCTGAAACAGCTGAAAAGATCATGGAATCCTAGAATGGTTTGGGATAGAAGGGACCTTAAAGCCCATCTAGTACCACCCCCCCTGCCATGGGCAGGGACACCTTCCACTAGATCAGGTCGCTCCAAGCCCCGTCCAAAGTGGTGGATGTGTATCTTTGAATACATGTGTGTTTTTACAAAGATCAGCTGATGTGGCAATTTACCTGAAATCGAATATTCTGAGATTCACAGTGGGCTTTCCATTTCATGCCTTGTCCAGAAGGCAATGATTGAGCTTGAAACAAATAAGAACATTTGGGTTTGGGGGTCTGTAACTCTCTTCTTTCAACTATATTGAAAATATCCAACTTAATCCTCGGAAAGCCAACATTAAAAAAAAATAAAAATCCAGCCTTCCCTTTAGATTAGAATCACAGTCTCACAATGCCAACATCTGGTCCTAAGGATGCAGGATGGCTGCTTTGAAAGGATAATTGACTTTGTGGCGAGGTGCTCTGTTCATTGTTCAGATATTGTGGATGACACTTCCCCTCCACTTGCTCCACAGCCCAGGGAACGCTTCTGCTTCGCTCCACAATGGAATAGCACGGGGAGTGCTCTTGTATGGGCTGATACAAAAGACTTGTAGTGCAAATTGATTGTTCCTTGAGGCTATATAAAATAAACACTTGTGCAAAACCATGTAAAAGTGGTGCAAAACTGAATTAATCTCAACAGCTAAGTTGTGGTTTTGGGTTTTTTTTTCCTTGTAGATTTAAAATGGAAAGTTTTTATGGAAAGTATTGGTTTGGTTTTTAATGATAGAGTTTGGGATTTCGCTACTGACATATGCCTTAAAATGCTGCACACAGCATTAAAAACTAAAGGAATAAAACTGAGGTTTATATCAGAATAAAAATAAATGTTTTCAGATAAGTGTTCCTCCACATCTGCCATCAGCATCCCATACTTTTCCTCACTGGCTGTACAGAGAGTTCAGGCTTCAGACTTCAAACATCTGTTTAACTGCTAAGGTGGGTAGGATTTCCTGACTCATTATGCATCCTTTCATTCACTAAAATGCCCAAATGAATTTCATCACTTCTACTTTGAAGGAAGGAAGCCAGGAAAAGCCAAATTAGGGCAAGGATGGGGCTTGGAGCAACCTGATCTAGTGGAAGGTGTCCTTGCCCATAGTGGGGGGTGGAAGTAGATGGTCTTTGGGATCTTCCAACCCAAAGCATTCTAGGATTCTATGACTCAGGATGTAAACTTTCAATCACCTAGACCTGACTGCACGACTCAGCTCCCTGCATTGTGTCATTTCACTTTTTTGGGTTGTTCTGGGTTTTTTTTTTTCAGCCTGAGATGCTGAACTTTGCAGAAAGATTGAGTTACTGGCATGAGCTGCTCCCATCTCTCAAAGTAGCACAGGCTGCTCAAACTAAAATAGAACTAGAGTGGACTGAAGAGGCTCAACGAGCCATTCATCCCCCCCTTTGCTCTGAAGTAGAGACATCCAAATAATAACAGTGAAATCCGGAGGAACAGCAACTATCTTGTGGAGAATGAGAAAGAAAGTGTCTGGAAAACCACTCTGCAGATTGAAAACTCTCTTCCTGCTTCAGAGCCATCCTCGGGTGCTTCAGCTCAACAGCTATAGACAGCGCAGAGGCACTCAGAGCAGTAGGGCAGGAAGCTGGGCACAGGCAACAGTGCAGGAAAAATGTTTTCATGATTATATATGTAATAATCCCAGCTCCATTTGCATATTTTGATTTTGCTATTCACTAAAGTTGGGTCCCTGAGGCGCTCTGTAAGGTCACCTGGGGGGCACCGGGAAGAGGCAACCGGGAGAGCTCACCCTTGGCCAAGAAATCTGCCCAAAAGTGGAAATAAATTGTTCCTGTTCGGGAAAAAATAAAAAGGAAAGGAAAAAAATTAAAAAAAAAAAAAAAAAAGCACAGCTTTGGATGGGAGGACTGTTTCCACAGCCAAGAAGAATTATTTAAGTTGGCTAATATAACACGGCCAGTTGATCCCTTGCCTTTCATATTCCTACTTGCCTGCCTGCCTCCTCGTTGGGACTGTCTAAAGGAAGGGAAGGAGCAGACAGATGTTCCTGGCCTGTGCTGGTGGGGGTTCAGGGACACATCCGAGCTTCTTGTCTCTCTTCAGAGCCACCCAGCTGGGAATCGTGACTCACAGCTGGGTCACCAGGGTCTTCCCATCAACCTGGGAAAATGATGGATTCTCAAAACATTTGCAACTGCGAAAGAAAGGGAAAAAGAATTAGAAAAAAAAAAGAAAAAAAAAGAGAACAAATTTACATGAAAGGAAAAATTGTTCATCCTCTCTGCTGCTTCTGCTGCTTTTTGTTGTCTTTGGAGAGACAGGCTGGTAAAGAGATGGTTACCTTGTCCCCTGAGCTCCTCCAGCTCCCAGCAGTGGGACAGCTGCCAACCATTCCTTGTCCATGCCTACTTGAAGGCCTTTGGAAAAGGTTCTGTAGTGACAGGACAAGGGCAGGGTTAGATTAGAGATTAGGAAACAATTCTTGGCTGTGAGGGCGGTGAGGCCCTGGCACAGGTTGCCCAGAGAAGCTGTGGCTGCCCCTGGATCCCTGGAAGTGTCCAAGGCCAGGCTGGATGGGCCTTGGAGCAACCTGGGATAGAGGAACGTGTCCCTGCCCGTGGGCAGGGGGTTGGACTAGATGAAAAGTAAAGAAAGGATTTTCTTTCCTTTAAGTACTGACACTTGTGGAACAGGACGCTCAGAGTTTTTAATTCCACTGTGAGGATAAATCCATGTCAGGTGAAATAATGCCACTACCTGTTGTTAGGCATTACCTTGAATTATGGCTTGGATGAATAAGAAACATCTAAACTTATGTGGTTTTATTTCATTGTAAAATGCATCTAAAAGTCCTTGGGCTCCAGAAGGCCAATAGGGGTTGCCTCTTCTTTTTCCATTACCTTCAGGTACAAAAGGATTTGGAGAAGATTTAGCAGGAAAAGGAAGGGCCTGATGAAGAAGAATGAGGACATGAGTGTTACCCCTTTCTGTCTAAAGGATAGTGTTCATTCAATTCCTCACAGGACAGTAAATGAGTGGCACTGTGGGAAAACTTCCCCCATGGACGATGGCTCAGGATACAGCAGATCCCCATTTTTTCCCTCCACCTGTCCTCCCCAACTGTTGCTGTGTGAAACACCACCGCAGCCTGAACCCATCACACCATTCCTCCTTGTATCTCTCCGCAGCTCGTATTTCCTTCATTCTCACACTGTACTTAAAATCAACACATAATTCATCTTTTTTTTTATTTTTTCCCTTTTGTAAGAACACTTTTACTCTGCTGTATTCGTCCCAGAGAAGGAGAAGTTTTTTTAATATAATATTTTCTGGCAGTGTTCGTTCTCGTATCCTTTTCCTTTTGACAGGCAGGCTTCCTCTGATCCATTCAGAAATAAGGCACAAACGATAGCACATCACAGTTACTGGTATTTCCTTATTGACATATTTCCTTTTTTATGGTGTTTTCCTTTGGGACCTGCTTTTCCAACAACATGTTCTGCTATCAGCAGGTTAGACCCAGGAATAGAAAGATGGTTAAGACAGCAGACCTAAAAGTTAGAGGTCTTCAATAGAAGTGCACAAAAGGAACTGTGTGTCATGATACACAAAAATTAACACTTTTTAAAAACTACAAAAAAAACCCAAAAAGGGCTAAAAATGTTCTTTCATGCAATAAATCTGCAGAGGTTTCCCACCACAATGCTGAAGAGATTTTCTGTCTTACCTATTCTCAGGTGACGTTAATGTAGTCACTTACCTCTTTCCTCCTGTTGTCCTTTCCATCCTCCCCACAGACATTCCTTCTTTTCTTTCCTGCAAGCCAAACTCATCTCAGTTACTTCTGTCCCGCCTTAGTCAAGCACAAAACCCCCAAACCCACCTGCAACCTCAAGTCCCCAAAGCCCATGAGAGGAGTGAGACCTCCTTTATTAGAAGTATTGGGACATTTTAGCTTATTTTTATTTATTTTTATATATTCGAAGACAGGAGTTTTTCCAGGGGATACCACTCAGTGCTGTAATTAATCACCTGCTTTGCTTTATGCAGAATTTTTCTCCTAATGGGTGGTAATAAGAATTGGAAGTCAGCTCGGAGATGCAACTCTGTGTCTTCTGGAATTGATCTGACTGTTGGATCAGGGTGTCCCTGGCACATTTGTAGAACAAATTCATATGTCGGCTTCCACAAAGCACTGGTGGTGCCTGAGCTTGGCAGCTCTTCCGTTCCACTGCAAGTGAAACAAAATCCAGACTTTAAATCCGGCCTCTTCATTCTGTTCCAAGACTGAAATTTAAACATGGAGATCAGAGGCCACCTCTCCAACGTTGGTTCTGGTTAATCAAGAGCTTAAATGGACTCCTTTTTCAGATGGGGATTGGATATTGTTGAAACCTTGAAAACATATATATATATATATATATATATATATAT
>VXAY01004756.1:1414183-1425933 GCA_013399855.1 Oxyruncus cristatus | reverse complement strand
AGAGGAGAAAAGAGAAAAGAGGAGAAAAGATTCGTTTTCTTTTCAAAGTTAACAGAATGAAGTAGAGGCACATGAAAAAATTAATCTTAGAAAGGAGCTTTGTCTCCACCACCTCCCTGCAAGAGGGACATTGGCAAATACACCCCATTCCTTGGGAAAGCATCAAGAAGAACTTCATTCTACCCTTGATCTGAATCTGTAGTTGCAGCAAAAGCTTCAGCCAATGGTCTGGGTTCTTGATGTGAGTGTTCACACATCTGGAGCAGATGTTAACTCCCGTCACACCTGTACTGCAGGTTATAACTGTACCTGCAAAGCTTCTGAACCCTTCAACTGCTGTTGCCCCTGCTATAATTCTCAGATGAGCACACAGTAAGTTAAAGTCCATTTAAGCAATAAACAGGTTCACTCAGTCGGAGTGAGTTTAATTTTATGCATTTTGGCCTTCCCATGCAAGCTGTATTTTAAAGACTGTATCCCAGCTCTGAGCCCTCCCCTCCCACCCTGAGCACAGCAATAATCACCCTGGCAGCAGCAAAGAGATCAAACAAGCTCCCTTCAATGTCCAGCATCCCTTCCTTTCCCATCTCAGCTCCCCTTTCATCCCTTTTCCAGCAGCCAGGTGTGCTCATGCCTCACCACAGGGCCTTGAGCAGCCCCCTCCTGGGCACAGCTTGTCTGCTGTGCCCTTGGTGCTCACACTCTGTGCTCCATCAGAGCTGCCCACCAACATTCCTGCACCCTCCTGCTCTTCTCACTGTCACTCAGCCTCTCACCAAACTCAGATGGGTGACAGATGCTTTCTATCCCCCACCCCATTTTGTCAGCAGGATAAAAATAAGTGATTTAAATCAGTCTCTCTTTAGTACCCAACCAGTTAGCCCTGCCTAATATTTGTAGTCTAAATAATCGCCATATGTGGCAGTGGAATACAAGTTTGTGGCCTTTTTTTTTTTAAATAGAAGTTAATCCAGCTTTGAGCTGGATTAATTCCCAATGAGGCCTGGGGACAGACAGCTGTTTCTCTTCTTTGGCCTGGGAATACTGCCCTCAAAAATCCACCTATGCTAAGAATCCCTGATGGACACAAGTTGTGCTCATTTTCAGACCCTTATCCACATTCAGGGGCAGCATTGAACTGGTTTCTCAAAAAAAAAAAAAAAAAAAGTTATGACATTTGGAAATATTTTGTTGACTCTTTTGCCATGGAATAAGAAAGATTTCAAAGCTCCCATCTTCATTTGGAGAGTTGGGAAGAAAGAATATTTGCAAAGGAGACATTTGACAGGAAAATCAGTATTAGCCTGTAGGGCAGGAGTGGAGCCAGATAAATCCTGTGCTGGCTCTTAAGGCTGAAACCTCACAGAAACAGTTTTAAGGAAACAAGCCCTGAAGTGCTTATTTACCCTGTGCCACATGACAAGCAGTGGTGAAAAGAACAGCAGGAAAGAAGAGGAGCAAAAGAATAAATCAAATAATATTCCCTTGTATTTTTCAACCTGCTCATCCTAAAAAATAAGGTGACCGCTCCACCTGGGTTCCACGTTTCCTTATTGTACCTTGGCCTAAGTGCCCCAAAAAATATATCCAACAGCCATAAAAATTAGAGAGAGAGCCTGTTTTGGCTGGCAAAAAGAGGAGGTGAATGAGGTCCAATACGCATAGTTGAGTAGAGTAGTTAGGGAATACTATTTTTAAAGTAAAGCTAAAAGTCATACCTGGGGTTTGAAAGCAAAAGCAGTTGCTTGGTGAGATTTAAATCTCTTGTCTCAGAGGTTTTGTTTTCTCAAACGGATTAAGCAAGCGAGTCACCTCACACCTAAGATGTGTCTCAATTTGTGTTTGCTCTGCTTTTTTATTGCCAAGTTTGAAAATTAATAATTCAATGTTCTAATATTAGCTGTCATCTTAGCTGTGATAAAATTAATAATTCATCGAACCGATATCAAACAAATGGCACCTTTTTATGCTGGAATGAGGAATACACTTTGCTGCATTTGTGGAGCTAAATTCGGTGAGATTCACCACTTTATTTCAAATGAAATCATATTTTACCAATTAATATATCATTTTATCATCTTCACTCACTCTGAAATTACCTCTAAGGAAGGCTGTTTCACAGCCACATAGGTTTTATTTTTATGACATATTTTTTCCACATGAGCCATAAGAACAGTGGGGTTTTCTTCTGAAAAACCAAGAATCTTTCACTCATTTTTAAACCCTTTCCTTCTGATCATGCACTCCCAGCTTTTCCAGGGAAAGTATCCACCATACCTGCAGTGCTCTGGCCAAATTCCAGGCTGAAAATTACATGCAGCCTGTCTAAACTCTTTGCTGGAGTTTTATTTGGAGAAGGTTTCCTCCATTCCCTCAGTTGTTGGGGAGTGTTGTGAGTGCTGCTAAGCAGGTGCTGGTCCTCTCAGCAGGAGCTGACTGGGCTCCAGCAGTAGGGGAAGGGATTTCCAAGTGTGGAGAGCAGCTTGTGCTAAATTTGCAAAGCGTTTGGAGATCCTTTGGGGTGAGAGGTGCCATGTAAATGTAAGGTCACTGCCGTTATCTGGGGTGCAAATGCATCCAGGGCTGTGATTTGAAGCTTGGGGGGGAAAATGAAGAGNTGGCGGTGGCAGCAGAAGCGGCAGAAATATAAAAAAAAAAAAAAAAAAAAAAAAAAAAAAAAAAAAAAAAAAAAGGGGGGAAAAAAAGATAAAAAAAAAAAAAGAAAGGAAAAGAAGGAGGCAGAGAAAAGGAAAGGAAAAAAAAGAGAGAAAGGTCTCCTGAAAATGTTTCCCACGTATGCTGATGCATGTTTGAAATTCATTTCACTAGAGCATGTGCCTTCCCCAAAGGGTGGTTTCATAGCTTAAAAGTTGTACAGGAAAACGTCCTCCAGAGAGGAAACCCATCAGGAGGATGGAGCAGGGACAGATTGTGGCTTGTGTTGGGCAGGTGAGGAGATCAACATGTAGTTCAGAGCTCACTCCTCTGCTGGGCGTCCTGTCCAGCGTGGGACAGCTCTGATCCTGTGAAAAAAGGAGGACAAAGGAGAAAGAAGTGCTCCTGCCACCGCCCTGGGATGTGGCTTTTATAGAGATCATAGAACCAGAGAATCACAGACTTGAATTAGAAGGGACTTGAAAGCCCATCTCATTCCAACGCCATGGGAAGGGACACCTTCCACTAGACCAGGTTGCTCAGAACCCCATCCAACCTGGTCTTGGACATTTCCAGGGGTGGGACAACGATGCTTGACAAAATTAGCACCTCACATACAATTTCTACCCATGCTGTGCCACACTGTGGATGGCAAAGTTGCCCTCTTCCTGTCTTACTATAAAGTAGGAGCATTAAACAGTAAATTTGGTTTCTTCTTTTTAGACCTTTCAAATGTTTATGTACTGCACAAATGCTTCTCCCTTCACCAGCAAATATCAATTTGGTCCTTAGAGAAAACTCACTAATTTAAACCATTTCAACCATCGCTGCATCCCACTCAGAAACTCCTGACCCCTGTATTTAGAAGCTGGTGCCACATCTTGC
Source organism: Oxyruncus cristatus (assembly GCA_013399855.1). Taxonomy (NCBI): domain Eukaryota; kingdom Metazoa; phylum Chordata; class Aves; order Passeriformes; family Cotingidae; genus Oxyruncus; species Oxyruncus cristatus. Next base: position 1,422,393 of record VXAY01004756.1, on the reverse strand, counting down.
TGCAAATCCACCTGCACATCCTTCTACCTTTTCTTCGTATTTAGATTCATCATAGAATCATAGGAAGGTTTGGGTTGGGAGGGACTTTAAAGACCATCTCATTCCACCCCCTGCCATGGGCAGGGACACCTTCCACTAGCCCAGGTTGCTCCGAGCCCCGTCCAACCTGCTCTTGCAGGTACAATACTGCATAAATCCCGTTGAAATATTACATACATCACATTCCATATTGCTTCAGCTCCCACACGCCTCCTCAACGGAGCTGCCTCTTTCCAAGACGTAACCAAACTCCCTTCACCACCTTCTCCTCGCTTTGTTTTTCCTTCCTTTTCTCTTTTGCTACTACTCAGCTCCTGTATGAACACCCAATTGGGTGACAAGGGATCGGGATCACTGTCACTTAAAGGGACAGACTTGCTAATGGAAATTGAACCTGAAAGGTTGGATTCCGTGGGGAAATTTCAAATTGACAAATTTTCTGAATGGCTCTCTCCTAACCTTGTTGCATATAATATATGCATGTATTGAGCCTAATTTTTGGTTAGTATCAAAATGTATTGATCTGCAAGATAAATATTGACTTGACCTCGCTTTCTCTCAGTCTATATTTACTCCTGGAGTCAATAAGTCCAGAAACTGATCTGACAGGAGTCAATAATGGCTTAAAATTCTCAAAATAGCAGCTTTGCTCTGAGGTTACAATTCTTTATTTTAAAGTTACTGCCTTAAATACATAAAATGCTCAGGAGGACTTAACACTTTACTGCACAAAGCTATTGGGGAAATGATCAAATACCAGGAGACCTTGATGTGACTTCAGGCCAACTGTGCCATTTCAGCACTGGCCAAGCTACACTGTAAATATTTTAATAGTGACCTACTGCAGTCCATCTTTTGCCCTGTGTCTCCTAAAAAATTTGAGCTTATCTCTGGAGGTCATGCCTGTGTATCACTGATTGGATTTGTCAGGGCTAAATTGTCTCCAGCCTTGGGAAAATGCAAAGCTTGCCACTGGGTAAAGGTTGTCATCATGAGAATGCCCTCTCTGCCTTAATTTCTCTGCTTAGTGAGGTGGTAATTAACCCAGCAAGATTCTGAGCGTCAAATGGGATCATGTTCTTTCCCGTTCCTCCTGTGTGGTGGACAAGGCTCCATTGGATAGCAGAGTCTTCATCCCTGCTTGTCTCATGGTGGCCTTTTAGCAAAGGCTTCTGTGATTCCAGCAGCTCAGTTTCTGATTTTTGGGGTTCCTTATGGGGAGCTTTCATTAGGAGTTGGTTTAATAGCTCGGATTTTTGAGCACGGTGTTGCTCTGATATCTGAGAAAGGGATTTTAATTGATGTAAGGAAAGCACTGTCACTGTCCGGTATTGGCCTGTCCCCCAGAGACTGGTCACCATCCTGTGAAGTACAGGAAACATAATTAAAATTAAGAGAAAACAACACAATGAAGAGAACACAGACAAGAAAAAGACACTGAAGATTGACCCAATATTGCTTTTTAGGCTGAAACTGTCAAATATTCTTTTTTTCTCTCACTCCTAAAGGAACTAAGCAATGTGTCAGGTATTTTTAAGTGTTGCTGAAGAAGAGGAGGAAAAAAATATTGGTCTATATTTTTTTCCCAGGAAAGAGTCCGAAATTTAGAATCTGTAATTTTGTTTCAGTTTTTTGTTCTTCTGAGGCTTTTATTTGCCTTTTTTAACATTTTTTTATACATGTAGCTTTTAAAGAAGATGTAGTACAAGACCCTAGTTTTGTATTAAAATAGTCTTATGCTGATACTCATTTATCTGCTTATTTTAAAAGTAGGTGAAGCATGAAGCGAAGCATGTAATAGACTTAAGAACACATAGGTACAATTAAATGGGGAGGAAAACAATTACTTGTCGTTCTTGCTGTGCTAATATTACACAGCTACCAGTGGCTGGAAAACAGTCTTCCAAGCTGAAGGGAGGGGAAAAAGAAGGCGAAAAACTCCCACATCCCAAATTCCATGGATGCAGAAACCCATGTGAGCATGGAGAAAGCAAAACTCCTAAAAATCAGAGGAAAACAGCCACAGCAGAGTTCTTAACAAGCCAGGAATCTTTGCATGGGTAGCGTGAGATGTTGTTTCCAGCCCCTGCTACTGGGAACTTGAAGGAAGGTTTCTCTCAATCATCCATCCCAAAGCTGTTCCAGGGTGTTATTTGCTTTAATGAAACACAGAGCTCTGGTAATTCCAGAGTGTAAAGAGTTAATAGAGTCAGGGTCGGAGTGACTCCAACTGGAAAGACAGAAAGGGGTAGGACAAGGCAGAGTTGGGGTAAGGAAGGGGCTGAGATGGGTGTCCCCCTTCCCACCAGCCTGCTGTCGCTGCCCCTGAGCTTGGGAAATCCCCATTCCAAAGAGGAATGAACTTTTACAGTTTCTAGCTCAGATGAGGAGTCCTTTCCTAGAACTGAAAAATAAAATAAGATAAATCACTCCTAACCCGAACAGCCAAATTTCTGTGAAAAGAATCCCTGATTTCAGGAATCTGCAGCCTCCTGATGCAAAGAAAAATTCTTTGCTGAAAACTTTCCAGCAGCCTCCGTGATTTTAATTAAAATTAAATAGCAAAGACCGTGTGTCGAAATTCACAGTCTCTGTCCCCATTTACTGGTGGGTGTTGAAAAATAACCTAAAAAAAAAAGAAAAAGGCATTTTAAAAAAAAGTTTACTCTTTACTCAGCAACTTGAAGATTTCAAGTCATTTTGTAGTTGGGAGGAATGCTCACAAAGACAGAGATTTTCTTGACTGAGATCATCAGAGCCCAGAGCTGAAGCAATTGTGCAACTGAGAAATGTATTCAGGCTTAGTTCACAAAAATTATTTACTCCTTAAACTATTTACTCACACCTATGAGACAAAAAAAAAAAAAAATTAAAAAGAAGGGAGTTTAGAGAAACTCTCTCCCCTGATATCTTCAAGACGATGATCAGAGCAAGGGGCCTGATTTTCTCCAGCAGCCAAAGGCAGGAAAGTGCTTGTCCGAGGCCCTTTAATTCAATAGGTCCCCGAATTGTGCCTTTGCATCCTCATTGCCTGATACTCGCAGAAGGGAAAGGCTAATTTTCATTTTCTGTGCTCTAACTTTCTAATAAACAATAAGCAGATCACAGCCTCCCTCTTTTGTGCGGGTGAAAATAAGCATTTTTTTTATTATTATTTTTTTTTAAATATTACAAAAAGGGACAATATGCTAAAAATATGCAGCGAACAAATATCATCTGTACAGACTGGAAGAGAACCTTCATAAATTAACCTTATTAGTGCATTACTGTAAGCGAATGCCAAAAAAGCTCCTAATTTGCATTAAGATAGATTTTTCAGGTTGGCTGCATGATTTAATTAAAGAAAAGATTAAGAATCATTAAACAAGCTGCTCTACCTTGCAATAACAGAATTTATATCTGATTCAGGTTAACGAAAACACAGATGGTGATTCAGTAACTGTTGAGTTGCTGTAACAGAATGAAAATGATCCCATTAGTTCTCTGGAAATGTGAGGGAATTTGAAAATTAGCATGCAGATACATTGTATGGTGCTAGACAGCTTGGTCTGCTTGGATCATCACTGATTACTCTTTGTTTGGGTTGGCAACACTGAACTTAATAAATGAAAAAATGTTCCAGTATACCACAGTTGGAAACTGTTCAAGGTTGAAATAGGTGTGCAGACTTTCAAGAAGAGAGAGTTAAGTAAACAAATGTCAATCAATTTGGGGCTGGCAGCGTTTTTTTCCTCCCAGAATGTCTGTTCTTGAGAAGCAAGTGTCATCAAAATTGAAATCCTTTGCTTGATACATATGTTCATGTGGTATTTATTATTACAAAGGTATTTTAAATGCGGATCGTTCATTTACAAAGGAGCCTCGACAGTGTTTTGATGCTAAAAGTGGAGAAGAGCTCTTAGGAGAATGAATGCCGCTGACAAAGAAGCCAAACTTGCTGCAAAAGGAGGTTGTCAAAGGAGGAGCTGCAGAATACAGGTAAAACCCCTTCTAAATGTTGCAGCAGATTCACTGAGGCCCAAAAAATGATCACTGTCACCCGTCTGGGAGAGCAGAGCCCGGGCAAGTGCAGAGTCATTTTGATCAGCAGATGCCACTTCCGAGGCGCTCTGGCAGAGACAGCTCATTATCCAGTTTATAATACTTGAACCACAGCAACCTCAGGGCTCGGAGCAGGAGATCTGGGTGACGGACCTTGCTGAGAACAGAGCACACACTCAAGATCTACACCAAGTTTTCCATGGCATTAACACTTACACAGCAGAACAGGAGGGTGTCTTCTCCTCCTAAGAGGTTATTTTCCCTTTTCTTTTTGACTTCTTAATTTTATTGCAAGTGACTTCAAGGCCAAGAGGTTGTGCGTAGGGTGTTACAACAAGAACGAGGTTGTAACACTCAGACTTTTAGGTTAAAATGTTCTTTGCTTATCACGTGTTAAGATCTTTCAGAAATGATGTAATGCACCAGGGACTGTGGTGCTACATTTGCAAACCACCTTTTTTTTAATCATTAATTGACATCATATAATAATGTCCAGCTCACTACTCCCAAAGTGATGGCAATTAATCTTGGGGGAAAAAAAAAAAATGACATTTTTAGCTTTTAGCATAGAAAGGTCATAAACAGGTTGCCTTTGGTTTGACTGGATTTTAACCATCTGATCAAACTTTTTTTTTTCCTTTGACATTTCTCGAACATTACCTTGTTTTTTTTAACACTTACATATTTCAAGATCCGTATTTAAGAGAGATAACCTCAGCAACTTGGCAGCATTTGAAAGCACACATGTTATTACAAACAAGCGTGTCTTAGTTACAAACGAAACCTTTGCTGTTCTTCCACGAGCAGCACTTTTTTTTTTTTTTTCCTCCTTTTTTTTTAATGGCTTTAGAAGATGTTTGGTGCACAGTGAGTGATGGTGCTGCAAAACATTGATTTTTAATATTTATTTTCTTTTTATCTTCTCTCATTTCTGAGCCGTGGTTTGTTCCCAAACAAGGTGAACCACGGGGAAAAATATCATTAAGTATTTTTCTCAGTACTCCAGCTTGTCATAGACTGGCTAAGCGTCCTGTCTTTGTACTGATCACGCTGCTTGCAGTTTTCATATAATTGCAAATCCATCTCCCTCCTTGGCTCCTCGAGCAGGGATGTAAAGGACTGTGAATTGTACGGAGTCTTCCCTGTGAAATTGTACAAGCGAGGAAGATGTTAAGGGGTTTTGCTGTGCATGCCAACGTCAAGTGCGAGCTGGAAAGGATTGGATTACTGACTAAAGAGAATAGATCAGGATATTAACTGCCAGCTATCGAATGATCGCAGGATATTTTGGTACTTGCTGCTGCAAAACTGAGCAGATCTTTTTAATATTCCCTGTTGTTCCCCTGAAAGCTGCGAGGAGCAAGAGAGAGGATATTTGATTTATATTTGTGCATTTTTGTCCGGATGAGAACTGTGAGAACCCAGTGGTTTTCTGGTTCATGGGAGATCTGGCACATCTCTCCCTTGGTTTTGATTCAAGCGGGTTCACATCCCCCGAGTTTCACTTTGACTTTTGATTTTGAACAAATCCAAAAGAAGTCAAAACAAAACCCTGATGAACCAGCTAACTTTCACATGGTTTCCACCCAAAATTATAAACTTTGCCCCCTTCACAAGTGGAAGACTGTACTCGAAGCGATAGGCTTTCCAAATGCCATTAACTGGAGCTATTTTTAAGTCAAGCGAGGAAGATGACCCAAATTCTTTCGATTTTTCCAGGATGAGGGGCTCAAAGATCCAGCTGATCTTCTCAGAAACCCTGTTTACCAGAGAGGTAGTTCTGTGAGTAGGAAAAAATCAGAGCAGCAAAAAAAAGAGGCCTTTCCTGGCATCTTCCTTGAGAAAACACCACTACATCATTCCTACCTCCACCCATTTTCACTGGGCATTTCAGGGACGGGTCAAGCACAGCAGAATTTTGGGATGTAACTCTGGCCAGAAGATGCCATTCCCCTCGAAGAAAGCTTTCTCACATTCCGTGGGGTCATCTAAGATGGAAGCTCCAGCAAAGACTCTTGGATGCTTGTCAGGACCTTCTTGTAAATGCTGTGTCCTTGGCCGGTTCCAAAATACCTCCCGTGTGAATATATCACAGAAAATCAGGCACACGGTCCTGGCCCTTGTTAAAAAAAAAAGAAAAAAGGAGATAATGAGAAGCAGAGAAATCTCTGAGCATTCAGGAATAACATTCACAAATATCCTCAAAGGAGAATCACAGAATCACAGAACAGTTAGGGGTGAAAGGGACCTCTGGAGATCTCTAGTCCAACACCCAAGAAGGTTAGATAGCCCAAATCAAACACCTCTGAGACCTAACTGTTACAGAGGCCCCTTTTAAAAAAGTATTATTGCATGATACAAGTGTATTATACCATAAAAGCACTTTAAAAAAAAATTATTTCCCATTGTCAGTGTGTGCTTTTGCTACATCTATCATTGTGCTTTCCTCAGCTGATTAGACTCAGATAAGAGTTACATTTGCAGTTTTGTTTTTTGCTTGTTTGTTAATATTGGATTTAAATATTTCCTCAAAAAAGTTACTTAATACTTTGCACAATGGGAGTTTGTTACTCACATCAACCACTTTACCATTCTTTGGTATAGATTAATAGTGTTGTATTTACTTTTCCTATAAGTAGAGGCAAACCCCACATTTTAAGCATCAAACTGCAGTGGTTGGATGCTTCGTCTTTCTCACTCTCCTTATTTTTTGCTTTACATTTTCTTTCCTTCTTTTGGCAGAATTGTCTTGATATCTTCAGGGTGTTTGGTACTCCCAAGCAAGAAATTACAGCATCTGGCAGCTCTACCCAGGTTATCTCCACACAATCTAACTCCAGATATATAGCTGACATTTCACAGGATGCTGGAATGTGCTCCATTATCTCTGTAGAAGCACTTTGTAAACTTGGATGGGATCCAGTTAAGGAGCCAAAAACAACACCGTGGAAATTACCTGACCAGTCAAGTCTATAAAAAGTGAGTTACAAACAGCATAAGCTAGAGCAAATAATTCTAACAAATATTCCTTGAGCATCCCGTAAGTTTAAAATGATACAATTTAGAGTAAAGAGGACATTTTAATCCTTTAACATGAAAAATAACAAAAATATTAGCTACGTTTGTCTGAAAAATTGTCAGATTCACAAAGCCATACTTGAGCCAGGTTGATTGCAAACGCATTTGGGATCCTGGATGCTGGCAAACAGAGTGTAACTTTAAGCTGTGCTCTGGAACAACCTCGTGGGTGGATTATGGGACCCCCGAGAAGTGCTACTGGATCAGACCTCAGCCTGTGTTCCCATGACACTCAAAGGAGGCAAAGAAGGCACATTTTCCGCAAGTTTGTAAACATAACGCGGCTTCCAGCAAAAGTGGTGAGAAAATTGCAGAGATCAGGGGGGTTTTTTTGCAGGCATCTACTCTGTGTCACTGGTGGGAGCTGGGAAAGTAACTGTTGCAATAAAATGGACCATGGGCCCTTTACGAAACAGGATGAACTGTTTATATTTGGCTAATATGGTGATGGATGCTAAAAAAGCAAGCAAAGATAAATAAACATATTAATTATGTGTCAAACCACAGGACATCTCTTAGGACACTGTGATGGGAAGACTCAAATATTAGAGCTAACTTTGCCTCATTTCAATGTATTTCTTGATGAGCTTTATTAACCTTTAGGGACAAATGAATCTCAGAAATAGTATTTGCTACTGTGACCTTCCGTATTTCCTCCTCATGCTTAAAGGGAGGATGATGTCCATCCAAAAAAGAATCTAGATGGTGGCAATATGTATGATCCTGGTGACTTGAATACATCCCTGTGCTCTGATGGGACCTGGAAACCAGTGCCCCTGTGCCTAAAGTGCACTGGAAGCTATTTAGTTAAGGAAGTACAAGCATTTCCCTCCTTTGCTACTCCTACTGAGAGAATTTTAAAGTCACTCGGCTCATTCCCCATAATTTCTCTCAGTAGCCCAATAAAATGGATAATTTTCTGTTTCTCAAAATCAAAAATCAGAGGGAAACTGCGACCACATTAGAAAGGCAGAAACACCTTTCAGATTCCTTGCTCCAGCATATAAAACAAATCCTTTAATTAAGGCAACTCTCTGGTCAAGCTGACACTT
>VXAY01004756.1:1392540-1410135 GCA_013399855.1 Oxyruncus cristatus | reverse complement strand
AAAATAAAGACCATACTTCTTTTAAAGATCTTGCTCTAAACAAACTGAATTATTCATGTGTAGAATTGTACAGCATTAGAACACCTGTTTTCAATCATGCATAATGTAAAATCACTCATTACCTCACAAGAGCCTCTACATCTCCAGCAATCAAATGGCATTGAAACAGCCGAACAGGTGCTTGGCAGGTGGATCCAAACAGATGTTGTGGGCTTGGTTGTCTTTTCTTGTACAGGTGTGGTGATCTTGTTTTCAACAGCATAATTGCTATTTGAATAGGTGATATTTAATTCTTACGTGCTTTAATATTTATTTTTGCTTCTTCAGTTCCTTTTTTTTCCCCACTTTGTGAACTGCACAGGCTCGAGGCAGCTTATGGGATGTGTGAAAGCTCTGGGCTGAAACGTGAGTGATGCAATGGAAAGTACAGCTCCTCTCACTCAAACCTTCATGCCACAAATTGTTGCCTGGGAAACTTTGTCCTTTTGTCCAGACAACTTGTGCAAAGCCACTGCAGAAACCACCAGACTCTCAACTGGGGTCCAGCATTCCCTTCCCAGAGGATATTTGAATGTATGGAGATATGATAAACCTTCACAGAAACAATAAATCAAATCAGGAAATGGAGAAGACCTCTGCATGTTTTTCCAGGATTCAATGATGCACAATTTAAATTGTGCCTAAAAACTCCAGGAGACTTAGTAAAGGTTGCAAAGGGAAAATACCTCACTGACAGAGGGCAGGGTTGGATTAGGGAGAAATTCTTCCCTGTGAGGGTGGGGAGGCCCTGGCACAGGTTGCCCAGAGAAGCTGTGGCTGCCCCTGGATCCCTGGAAGTGTCCAAGGCCAGGTTGGATGGGGCTTGGAGCAACCTGGGCTAGTGGAAAGTGTCCCTGCCCATGGCAGGGGTTCGCAACGAGATGAGCTTTAAGGTCCCTTTCAACTCAAAACATTCTAGGATTTTATAATTACAAACCTCAATTCTGCTTCTCAGACTCCCACCTTTCATGTGGGCTTCATGAGGTAGGGACACAGAGCAGAGGCCTTTGCTAAACCAGGCTGTGGAAACCAAGCTGCAGAAAACACTGAACCTGCAAAGGGAAAAAAAGACAAAAAACAAAAGGGAAAAAAAAACATAATAGAACCCCCTTGGAATTTACAGGAAATGAATCAACAGTGGCCAAAAAGTAGTTTGGCCACTTACTGCCTTCAAGCACCGATTACTGGTGGGCCAAAGCAGACATTTTCCCACTCCTACATCAGTTTTCAACAGCAAAGTGGCAAATCATTAGAAACGGCTTTAATCTTGGCACCCTGTCCAGCATCTCCATGGAGTGGCCAAGGACCAACAGCCCGTGGTGACAGTTCAGTGCCCTGACAAGTCACCCGCCCTCGGGCTGCGTTTGCTCCTTGTGGCCCAGCATCAGGGGACAGAGACAAACACGGGGTGCGGTGACCCATATCAGGGCTTCACAGGTGGGGTAAGGGCAAAGCAATTCTTCGTGATTAACATACAGTGTTTGTAGGGTGTAAACAACTGACTTGTTTTGTGCCAAACCACTGTGTGTGAAGGAGCAGAGCAGCGAAGTTTTTGGACATGATCTACCACTGCTGAATTCTTGGCTTTGCGGGTGGTGAGGCCCTGGCACAGGTTGCCCAGAGAAGCTGTGGCTGCCCCTGGATACCTGGAAGTGTCCAAGGCCAGGTTGGACGGGGCTTGGAGCAACCTGGGCTGGTGGAAGGTGTTCCTGCCCACGGCAGGGCTTGGAACAAGTTGGTCTTTAAGGTCCTTTCCAGCCCAAACCATTCTAGGATTCTATTTTACAACATAGAAAATGTTTCGTACAAACATGTAATTCAGTTATTGTGCCTCAGTATCGCGTATAAATTAACTGTATTTTTCAGTGTCAGAGATATCATTTTTCTATGAGTATAAGCATTTCCCATTATTTCCAAGCAAGAACGGTGAAAGAACCTGAGAAATCAAGGGACTTATTCTGGATTTACCTCGCTGAAATAGGTGCTTATACTCCAGGTCAGTAGGAACAGTTAAAGAATCTGTCCTGAACCAAATATGACAGAATTTAGATGGCACAAATACATTAACAAGTAGGGTATCAAGACTGATAAATACACATAAATTTGTACTTCCATATATCTACAGCTCCCACTTACAAAGACAAGAAGTATGTACAGCATTAATTCACGTGCTTATTCATGTGTAGCAATTAAAACAAGTAGTAAAAATGTCTGAGAAAAAGTTCTCCCAGTCCCTGATGGCTTCCCCATCCAAACCAAGGATATGCCTTGAAACAGAAACTTCTAGAAAGAGCAGGTGTCTGCAGCGACCTCTGCACAACCTCCTTCACACCAGCCCATCCTTCTCCTGGGCTCCTGAGCAAATGGGCAGGAGGCCCCATTCCCAGCTGAAAAGCTCCAGAAAACCCTCCTTCAGGACATTTCCTCAGAGACTGTGAAATTCTTGTATTTCTGGGTCAGATATGTGTGAGTTCTAATGGAATAGAAGTTACTTCAAACACAAGAACAGCAAAGAGAAACAAAGGATAAATCAGTGTATCCAGGATGAAATTAAAGCTCAGCAAACACTTCTCAAAGTCCATTTGGGATTATTTTCCGAACACTTTTCTTTTTTAGGAGAAAATATAAACTCTTACCTTTGACACAACAGGTCCATCTCACAGCTTCAGCACAGCCTCAGCATCTACAGACATCCCCCAGTGCTCCTCCTTTGACCTCCCATCCAGCCTCAGGTACTGGAGCTCATCTTTAACCCAGGATGAGGTGGTTTGGGTTGGTTTTGAACATTTCCACAAAGAACTGTTTGATCTGATGTGCTGCCTTCAGGAAACGGAGCTGCTCTCGTCCTCCTCTTAAGAACTTTTGACCACTTCTTGCTGCAGGATCTTTTCCCACATCCTTATCTCCATGACCAGGCTTCAAAGGACCCCGTGCTGCTCTTCCCTTTGACACCCCTCTCCAGCCACACCGCTTGGCTTGGGATGGGTCTGTGCAGCTTTTCTCAGCGATGTCTTTCCGTTCATTCCTTGCATTTAGTTTGTGTCTCAGCTGATCACAGAGGCAGCATAGATTGGTCTCTCCAGGATGCTTCTGATCAATTTTCTTTTCACATGAAGCATGAATTATTAACAACCACCCGGCACTCAAACCCAACTCACTCCCAAAGTTTCACGCAGCTTACAAAAGATATAAATGGATTAGTAACTCCAGTATTTCCCTCAAAAGATCAGTCGGTGCGGGCTGGATAAATTCCAGGTGGGAGGGGAACTTCTGAGACAAAGAACTTCTGATGAAAAACATCTTTTTCATTTATGGGCCAGTCAGAACCCTTCTGTGCCCAAGGCCTAAGAAGTTATGTGATATCACTGTGGCTCTGCATATTCACCCATAAAATGGTCATACTGCTCTTCTCGGAGAGATGGTACAAAGGGTGTACCATTCCCACTATGTGGAGAAATTAAAAGGCTTTTGCCCAGGTGCGACATGCTCTTCATGTCTCACTTACCTGAGATGTGCATCCAGCAGTTCCTTTCTCAGCAGAGCCTCTGGAGCACGGTGGGCTGCACACTCATCTCCATGGTGTGAGCAAAACAGCAGCTTACAGTTCATAGAGTCACAGAATCATTAAGGTTGGAAAAGCCCTCTAAGGTCATCAAGCCCAACCATTCATCCAGCAGGGACAAGCCCATCACTAACTCATGTCCCCAGGCACTGTATTTACAGGTGTTTGTTCCAGGCCAGGTTGGACGGGGCTTGGAGCAACGTGGACTAGTGGAAAGTGCCTGCCCATGGCAGGGGGGTTGGGACTAGATGGTCTTTAAGGACTCATCCAACCAAAAACCTGTGTTTTCTGTTTCTGTGATTCTACCAGAGGAAAAAATTGCGAATCACTCAGAGGAAAGACATAGCACTGCAATGTGTAAGCGAGCCTGTGACATCCTGGGGCTGGTTAACTCCATTTACATGGGTTTTACAGCCTCTGACTGCAACAGAGTGACTAATGCTTTATGTCTCCATGAGCATGGAGACAACAGTACTCACATGGATACTAAAACCAGGCACTGGAAATAGTTATTCTGACCGTTAAGGTGTGCAAAGATATGTTTACACACACGTGTACACACATACACAAAATCATAGAATCACAGAACAGTTAGACCAGAAAGGGTTCTTAAAGACCATCTGGTTCCATGCCCTGCCATGGGTAGGGACACCTTCCACTAGCCCAGGTTGCTCCAAGCCCTGTCCAAGCTGGCCTTGGACACTTCCAGGGATCCAGGGGCAGCCACAGCTTCCCTGAGCAACCTGTGCCAGGCCCTCACCACCCTCTGAGCAACAGATTTCTTCCTAATCTCTAATATAAACCTGACCTCCACCCTAAAGCCACTCCCCTTTGTCCTATCGACAATAGGACGTTATATATAAAATGTATTAAAACCAACGAGGTGCTCCATACCACACCTGGTGCAAACCCCAGAGCCCAAACTTCCCTGATTCCCACCCGAAGGCAGTGGGGCTGTGGCTGCCAGTGGCTCCCGGCTCTGCTTTCAGCCCGACAGCTGCGGATCCCAGGTGGTCTGACATTTGAGACAGGGGCTGAGGGGAAGATTGAAGGTGTTTCAGGGGAGAAGGAGGCTGCGAATAACACTGAGCCCTCATCCAGATGGAATCGTTCACGGAACAACCTGAGATACTCTATTACCGTCCATATGCCTCCCAGGTCTCTAAAGGCCAGACTCCATTGATTTATTAGAAATCTGCTTTTTTTCCAGCATTGGTTCTTTCCAAAACAGGGTATAATGTGGGATTTACTGTCATCTGAAATGCTCCTTTTTAAAAATCAGTTCTTCGCATAAGCCGGTCTTCAGAAATGCTCCAATAATCACCAGATTAGAGAGTATTTTGGGATGGGAACCCCCCTCTTCATGCAGCCTTTAAACAAATTTCTCCCTGCCACAATGAGTGATAAAACATTTTATAGGGCATTTCTATGATAAGTAAATGGCTGAAGGCATGGAACCAGTAGAATAAAAGCCACCAGATATAACTCTGCTAAGAGTCTGCCTTACACTTATTTCTTCCTTTGCATATAAGCCTGGAAGAATTATTTTATTGTTTTAGCACTGCAAACAGTTGTTATTAGTGTATCTTATTTATAGGCAGTTCTTTGAGGCACTATAGTAATACAGAAAAATATCAGTTATTTCATCACACTGGTGAATTTAATGAACCTGAAGGTGTGTGTTATTTTAGCACTTGCTGTAGCTCCTGTGAAAACCCAATGGTGCTAAAATCTGTAAACCTGTCACTGCTTAAGTAATAACCTTGTTAAAAGCATCTTCATTTAACTTATTTCAGCTTTTGCAGAATGCAGGTTTTATTTTATCAGTGTAGAGAATAGGTGTTTCCAACCAAACCACTTATTGTAAATATAGTTAATTGTAGTTCATTAATTTATTCTCAGTGTTATTGCTTTTATTTTAACACTTAGTTTAAATTAAGCATTGTCTAGAATTGAGTTCCCATTTTCGATTTTTTTTAAACAAACTCTTAATTTATATAAAATATCTTTGGTTAGAATAGTAAATTTTATTCTGCAATATGGAAAATGCTCTTTGCATTCATTAATATCCCTTTATGCTGCAAGAAATGAGCTTTCTTCCTTAACAGCAGACAGGAAAACAAAATGAGATTCCCTTTTTTAATCTTACCACTGTGAAATTGGGCTTCTTCCTTTCATTTAAAAATATAGGGAAAATGAAATGTTGATGGCATGTGTTCCAAATTATCAATTGATCTCTGCAAATGTACATCTACAACTATCGAAATCCTGGCAATAAAGAAATGGGAACTCCCTGCTTTTTAGCACCATTCAGCAGAAGGAGAAGTGTAATTTGCACCATCACTTTTTTTAAAGCACCAGTGATGCTTCCTATATTATTACACCGTGGAGTTGTTTGTGACAAATGATACAAGTATCAGGTTCCCAGTAAATTTTTACAAGGTGGGCAATTATCCATCCATTAATACTTTTTTGTCTTTGAGGCCTGCTATGCTCCCTGGTGCTGTATGCAGACACATGGCATTCCAGGGATAAAGACCTCAAAAACTGGTGCTGAATTCCAATATGGACCCGTGCTCCGGATGGCAGAGAGGCTGAATTAGAAACCCAAATGTGTTGGCTGCTTTGGAATAATTAACAGAATTAGCTGTCCAGGATGCTTCCATTAGACTGTCATTCCATTGGGGGGTTATTTATTTTTTTCCCCATAATTTAGCTCTCCTTTTCTATGTGCTTCTGTTTCAGTGTTTGTTGATCCATGCACGACTAATCTGAATCAGAGCACCATCATCCAGGAGAGAGCAATATCCCCAGCTGGGCACAAAGCTGACCTGGGCTATTCACTCACTCCTACCATCACAAGTTTCTGCCCTGGTCAGTCTTGATTTTAGTTTGCAAAGAAGTTGAAAACGTAATTAAACTTTATTCTCTCTCCCTGTTTTGGTGCCAAAACCCCTGAGGGGGTTGACAGTGCAGTGCTTCAGATACAGTCCAGACCTCTGGGCGAGTCCTTTACAGCAAACAAGGGGGATGTTGTAGGAGTTACTCCATACCTGGAAAGCAAGGATACATGAGGATGGTCAGCAGGCAGCCTCTGGGATGGGAACGAGGGATAGAAGTGGGACTGAAGGCATCAGCATCCCCCAAGGCCTTTATAAACATCTCAAAGCCAGGGTGGGAGCATCCAGATCGGGTCTCCAAGACCCAGGTCTGCTCTGGTGCTGACCCCAAAGAGATGAGGGGTAGGAGGAGAAAACACACACTGCTGACGCGCTGTTTCTACAGCAAGGTCATTCCACCAAAAAATGGGTCTTGTCTCTACCCAAAAGAGTGCCAATATGGCCTGAGAGCTACTGCAAGAGGAGGAGGAGGAAGGAAGCGAAGCCGCCTGTGTCTGACTGTAGGATCAGGATTTAGGGCAGAAGTTAGGATGCTTCAAGTCCCAACAGCTGCAATATGTCTTCAGGAACTCAGAAACCAGACCAAGCAATTGAAAAGGAATCCAGTTGTTTAAGCTTAGACTGGGATTGTGTTTGTATTTGTTTTGCTTGTAACCTTTCATTTCCAGCCTTCCAACTAAAAGCCTGACCTTACATCTTGCTTAATAAACCTTTTGAAAAAGCTTTGTTTTATCATTCAGCCTGGCCTGTGCTGCAGGGAAGATGGATGGGAGGGAATGGGTGAAACTGTGGAGGCACAGAGGCACATCCCACGGGTGCAGGGTGGGAAGCTGGGGTGTGCATCCTGCCCTGCTGCCAGCGGGAGCTGTGGAGAAATGCTGTTCCACGCAGCCATAAGAGCTCCTGTTAAGGATTAGTCAGGAGAGATCCTGTGCTAAAGCATCTCACAGCACTCACTGTAGTGCATTCAGTGGAAAGAATACAGGTGGCTGGAAGTGTATATAATGGGATCTAGCTGCTCATGAACAAATATGATTTAGATATAAAAGCAAATCTGCAAATTCTCGTGTTATTTTGGAGCAGTTGGTGACCCTGGAGCCCTGGGAGCTTCACTGCTGCGGAGCCAGGGGTCCATGACCCCAGTTTGGTGGGAGTCAGCATCACCATGCCTCTGGATTTCCTGCTGAACTCTCCCTGTCCCTTCCTAGATGTGTTTGTGAGACTGGGTTAGGAGCTCCTACATGTCCTGGACGTGCTGTTTGAAGAAACCTCGAGCCTTTTCTGCCCCAACACAAGGAAAACTTCCAGTTCCAGACATCTGGCCTGACTCCAGAAGACTCTTGCTCCTGACATCCTGTACTACCACAATCCACAGAGACAAAAGAAAAGACAACCCCAAATACAGCACACAAATACAAGCAGTGAACACAGGGGTGGGAAGGAGGATGGAGGAAGGCAGTACTGGAATCCAAACCATTCCTTTGGACCCTGCACCGCAGGTTTGTCCTGCAATCAAGCTGGGGAAGGGAATTCTCCTGTCTGAAAACCAGCACAGAAGAGCCCAACAATGGCTTTATACACAGTTACACTGCATTGACTTAGGCTGGTTTACAGCTAAAAGTATAGCTGTTCATCTTCAGTATTGAGAGACAGAATGATTCCAGGTAGGATTTCACATTAGTGATCTGTTCTTTTTATAACCTAAAGTCAGCACGACGTAGCTCTGCACCTACTGCTAGTACCAGACCAGAGTAAAGTCAATATTATGTTTATGGCTGCAGTACTAAAAATGTAAGATTAAATTTAAAATTATTGAGCAGAAAATTTGAGTTTAATAAGATTTTTCGTTAAGCCAGCATACATTTATCCCTCACACTGGCACAGTGGTGATAGCAATTTGACCCACATAACTTTTTTGTTTCTTAAGTTATACTATTACAGACCAATTACACGTTCTTTAAAGAAATGCTATTAATTATTGAAACATTAAAAAGCTGAAGTCATTGTTTTTGTGCACTTAGCACAGCTTTTAAGACAGATTATAGAGAGAGAATCTTTTGGTACATAGTCTTAAAATATTCACCGATGCTGGAACAATTTAATGAAATTCACATTTATTTCGAGGATTTTTTTAATTAAATCTATTGGTTGTTGGTATCCGTAAACCCTTAAGAATAAACACCTGCAGTGTTTTATTATGTAAAAAGGTAGTTTAATTGCATCATATTTATCACAGACAAATCAAGCCCTATTCAGAAGATAATAATGACACAGTAATTGGACCAGTAATTGGTTCAGGATGATTCAATATTGTACTAATAATCATAAATACTACTGTCTCCTGCTTTGGTACAAGGCTGACACTGTATTATAGATTGGATTTGGTGCAATAAATATCCGTGAACTGGGTCCAGTAGTGCCTTGGTCTTTAGTTCAACTGCATTAGTAAATAACAGGTATCAAATAATGCATCCTACATGAGCAATCATTCCCAGAGGGAAACACAGGGAATACCGTGGTTCTTTCTGCGTCTGGGAATGGCTGGAAGAGGTAATGGCAAAGGTACTTTTTTGGCTCCTTGCGTTAAGCATCACCATTTGCCTCAGAGATGTTTCCACTCCAAATAAACCTGGTCCCGCTCAGAGCAAGTTGTGAAGTAGATCTGTTTGGTTTAAATACTTTTTGGCTTCTCACCTATTCATTGCTATTTGTTTGCATTCCTGACAAGGGGAGAAATGGAACACTACTAAGAGGAACAATTTGCAGAAAATGCTGAGCCTCTGTCCTGGAACCCTCCAAGGGAAAACAGAAGGATGGCCAAGATAACCCAGAACTGGGCAAACCAAGTTCCACAATCAGTCAGGGGATACAGTGTGGTCTGTCCCCAGTGGGTCATGGACCTCTGGACATGGGCACTGATGGGCCACCAGACCCCAACAGACCCCGGCATCTCCTGGGCTTATGTTCTCCACAGAAATCAGTATTGCTAAGGCTTTCTTTAACTGTATCTTTTTCATGCATTTCCAACATTTTCCCTGACCCACAGAACCACCACCCTCCAACGTGCAGGTTCTCCTTGCTCCCCACCTCCTGCCTGGCACCACGAGGGTCTTACTGCAGCATTTTGGCAAGACACATTTTTTTTGTCTCAAATGTGGATGGTTTTCTCTCATAAAACCTGGGATTTCTTTTTTGCTTACAAAATAATAAAACACCTCTTAAAAATAATAATGATAAAAAGACCTTTCTTACTTCCTTAGTCTGACTGAGTGTGACAGAAGACACTTGGGTCTGAGCTTCCCAAACACAGATAGCTCTAAATAAAAGTACTTCTATTCATACTTCAACAACTGAAAAGATATGTCAAAGTTTCAAAGACTCTACAACTTCACTGGATTTCACCTGGAGCTTTGAGCACAGTTTTCCTGATTATCCTGATATGATTTGAGCACCTACTTAGTTTTATGCCATCATGATTTCCGTATTATGTTAATTAAAGCTTTACTTATACCAATGGCACAACTTAAATTGGCACACCTGTACCCGACCCTAATCTACTTTTTGACCTGTTTTTATTTGCATGAATAAACAATTTTTAGAAATATGAAAATATAGAAATGAAGTATGGAAACAGGTATAAGAAATATAGAAAATATAGACTTTTTAATTTATTTTTTTTCCTGACTTGTGAAAAGGGATGGGGTGGAAATCTAATCCAGCAAACACAAGGGCCTGATGGCAAAGGGTGGGTGGTAGGAGGTTTCAGCCCTGTAGCCAGTTGCTTGTTTATGGTGGGTTGATACAGTAGAACATGGTGCACAAAACCCTCACATGCCATTTAATGATAACTGTGAAAATCGCCCCTGTCCCCACTGCTTTCAGCAGACACTTGGCGGACCCGTGGCACTGTTCCCTCGCCAGTGCTCTGGTCTTTCAGAGGGAGCCAAAAGGGAGTGGAGCCTCATTATCCCTGAAACAATGATCCTTATTCACTAGACAGAGAAACTTGCTTTTCATCGGCGCATTATACAGCGAGGAGCTGGAATAGAGATAACATGTCCCCTTTATCACCAGAACAAAAGCTCAGGGTCTATGCTCCTGGCTCGGAACAATGCCCTCGGAGCCTTCACTGATGCATGTGTAAGCGTTTACCTCTTCTCCTTTAATTGCTTTGCACTGGAGGGAGGTGCAGCCAGGCCCAGGTACCAGCCGAAGGTGGACAGTGATGCTGAGCCGAGGCACAGACACAGCAGCACTGCCTGACTCTGCTTCTCCTTGATGCACCATCCTGCTTGCTTGACACCTCCACCCCAAAACGCAGCACCTGAGGGCTGGAGAGAAGGAGGGAGGTGAGGAATGCACACAGCTGGAGAGACAACTCGTGTTGCAGCAGGTACCTGGGGAAACCTTTAAGACTGCACAGCGGAGCAGCCCTGGTGTGGGCACTAAGGCTGAAAGCAATCTGTACAAATGAAATGCCATGGCAGAGTGGCACCAGGGGACCAGTTCCCTCATAATGGAGTCAAAGTGATGGAGCCCAAACACACTGGTTAGGCACTTGTCCTGCTACGTTGGCAACGAGGGGAAGGCACGCAACACTGAACTATCCCTTTTAATTTTTTTTTCCTTGGTGCTCCATCCCCAAGCCAGTTTTTTTCCCCTTTGCCTGAGTCTCTCTTACCTTAGCCTTGCGCAGGGAGGAGGGAAAGGTGAGAAGACAGGAGAGCTATCGCTGTGCACAGCCAGGCAGGCAGGCAGCAGAGGTAGATGAACAGAATGTGTTGAAAGCATCATGATCCAGCGCCAGGAAATAACAGTTAGCATATCCCTGAATGACATTTACAGGAAACCTATGTTTCCTTTTCAGGGCCATAAGCTTCAACAAACTGGTGTGTTCAGTCAGCCCTTCCCCATGTACAGTATGGATGCCACAATTTTCTCAGCATATGCTCAGCTGCGTCCTTCTGATGGCATCCATGTTGGCGCCTTTCCATCTATAGGCATGGAGGGATGTCTTCATCTTCTGCAGGAGTCTGGGGCTACTGCCAAAGGCAGGGATCCAAGCACCGCAGGCAAGGAAAGTGGATCATTTTGGTTCCTGAATAAGGATTAGGCTTTGCAACACCTGAGCAGCGAAAATCCTGCAGAGCCTCCGTGGCCGGAGCCAGGAAACGCCGCGGTTCTGCTGGATATTGCTGAGCTGAGCCCTATTAACCAAGGTGAATGTTTGCTGCAGAGCAAATTAGGGGAAATTTAGGAAACAAATGGCAAACAGGCAGCCACATGTAATGTCCACATAAAGGCCTCAGTGGGTTTGGCTCTGATGTTTTCTCGACGTGTAATAGATAACACTTCCATTATCTTAACCCTCTTCCAGCTCTCACCTAAGGAAAAACCACACAGCCTTAACTCCAAGAACTGCTTTACTTATGTGAACCAGAGATCCCTTTGATCTTTTGTTGTATACTGCTGAGAAGCCCAGTTATACACCATCCTAAGCATCAACACTAGTCAAATCCCTTTATTATTTACTTCTTCATTTTTAATCACAAACAGGGGGAAAAAAAAAAAAAGAAAGAAGAAAAAAAAATCCTTCTATTTTTCCCCCAGAGCTTATCTGGTTTTTTTTGTCTTTGCAGAGTATGGGCCAAAATATACTTTTCTTACTTGAGAAAGGAGGATTTCCCTGAAGTAAACAGGATACCCAGAATTAAGGGCAGGATTTTGTCTACACACTGTTTTATCCAATCCACGTTTATCATCTTTAATACACTTAGGAAAAGAGAAGGGAATTTATTTGGATATTAAATGGCCTTGGAAATCATTCTCAACAAGGAATAAAACATTCCCTTTACATAAAATCACATTATAGAGAAAGTGCTCAAGTTAATTTAAAGAGAAAATTTAGAAAACAAAAGCCAAGCCACAGCCACACACACAAACTCCCCTCCCTCCTGCTTGAGGAAGGGAACTGAAATATTTCCTCTCCTCCTTTCTGAGCAGCTCGTTTTACAGAAATGAGAAGGTAACCTCATCGATTAGCAGTGCATAAAAGCCAGGCATACACAGAGCAGAGAGAGGTGATAGAGATGGGAATTAAAAGCAGTTTTATGGCTCTGCACCTGATCAGGAAAAATCTTTTTAGCTCAAACACATGAAAGTTGTTTCCTACTTTGAGCCATTTTTCTTCTCCTTCCTCAAACACATGCTTTTCCAGAAGAGATGATGACAACACATGGCTAATTAACAACAAAGAATAATTGAACTATGGCTCTAACTATCTACCTTTAAATCAAAGGAAGAAGGCAACCAATACTAAAATTTAATCTGTCCTCTGGGGCTGGAGACAGCTTACAGGTTCAAGTCAGATAGCAAATGTAGCTAAATGGCAGTCAGAAAAGATCATGTGACTGGGGGCTAAAAACTAATTAATCTCCATAAAGCTGTAAGTGAGGTAGGTAAGATGACTTGAAATCTGATTACATTATTGCATTTAAGGAGGGAAAATGCAGCATGTATTTTTCATGTTGATTTTAACCACCTGAGCCCTTAATGACATTTTGTACCTTGAAAGAAAACTCATATTTCATTTATATTTTAAAAGACCTACAAAGATGCTATTGTCATCTGCAGAGAATTTACAAATTTAGTCTAAATAATGTTGCCATGAATCACAGGGAGTGCATTTCTAAACTTTTTTTCTGGTGTAAGTCAGAAGATTCCATGTAACTATGGGAAGCTGTAAAGCAAAGCATTTAACAAAAGCTGAAATAAATCTTAGGGAAAGAATAATTTTACTATATATTCCAATAGAGGAGAAAAAAAAGGCTCCTGCATTCTAACTGCCTGCTGAGGATGCACATATTTTGCTCCTCTGATTTGTAAAAAATCTCCAATGTTAAATTTTGAATTAGTGGGAACATAGCATTTATTATGATTTCTATTATTTATAAATGGCTACAAAACAAAACCAAACAAACCAAAAATTCTAGGTGGGTGGGAGTCCTCAATTCAGTGAATTCAGTCAAATTATGCATGGAATAGACACACTTACATGTAATATTTTTTTTACTGTGTAGGACAGATATTAGAATATAGGATAGGACAAGGGGACATGGCCTCAAGTTGTGCCAGGGGAGGTTCAGGTTGGATAGTGGGAAAAATTTCTTCATTAAAAGAGTGGTTAAGCCTCAGAACAGGTGTAACCACCATCCCTGGAAGTGTTCAAAAACCAAGCAGACGTGGCACTTTGTGACATGGTTCGGTGGGTAGGGGGTTGATGGGTCAAAGGTTGGACTCGATGATCTTGCAGGTCTTTTCCAACCTTAATGATTCTACGAGCAGAAAGGAAAAGAGAGGAAACAGAAAGCTGCAACCACGTACCAGGCTGAAACCAACCCTGAAGTTAATTTTCCAGTCATGGCTATGGATCGCTGTGCATAATCTCTGCTTCTTGTGTAGCAGCATCCATGTCAATATTCCAGAGTGGAAACACAGAAAAACCCCACAAAAAACCAAAACCAAAAAACAAAACAAGAAACAAAACAAAAAAACCCCCAAACAAACAAAAAAGAAGCATTATCAGACTCAATTACATGTTTCTGAGATTCCATACAGGCAGCACCTGACAGCTTGTGCAGGGGGCTCGGACAGTTTTATGTGATAAAAAAGTGTACTTTTAAAATGTTCATAATATACTTGATATATACTTGCTGTACAAGTATACAGTGGCCATAAATAAACAGCATTTAACTTAACAAGCACACGTTTATAGGTATAATAATGGCATTCTGCACTTCTGCAACACCTTTGATCCCAGAATTTCTGAGTCCTTTGCAAGGATTAATTAATTAAGCTTCAACACACCCCTGCACCAGATGTCATTAAAATACTTTTTATGGCCCGCAAATTCTACAAAAGACATGCTTGTATTTCATGTCTTATTGTGCCTCCTACCCAAAGCAATTACTTTTCTCCTCACTTGCTTGTGTAGTGGATGGAAAAGGATGGTGGAGTCCTCCTGCCCCACTGGGCTGGGAGATTCCCTTGTAGTTTTTAGTCTCTTCTTGCTGATTAGGAAATTCAGGGGGTTCAGGTCTTCTGGAATTCGGGGGTTCATGCCATGTAACCATCCCTCAAACAGCTTTGCCTGTCTTGCTCCTAAACCCTCAGATTTTCCTTCCCTGCCGCCTGTGTTGCTTTTTGCTATGACTGATCTCCCTGAAATGCTCAAGGATTTTGCAATTTTGCTATTTAGAGTTAGGAAGACATTTTTCCCACACGGTGAAGCTGCCATGTGGCTGTAAAGTGCCCCCCCTCACAACCTTCCCCTGCTTTTTTCTCTCAGGAACCAAATCATTCCACTTCTTACATCTTTATTCCCGTTTTTTTTTGCCAGAACCCAACATGAATTACAGTTCAAACCCTACTTGCAAGTGATTTAAGGTAGAGCAACTTGGCAGTAAAACTTGCAGGGTGAGAGAGTGTGTTTGTAAAGTCTGGCACAGATGGATGCACCTCCTTGCATGAACCCTTAGCCTCGATGGGAAAAGACAGATACATGGGAATTAGCTCTCAAACCTCTTCCTCTGCTTATCACGCTTATCTAGAGCTGGCAGTGCATCCTTTCCCGGGCTGTGATTAGTAGGAAACTCCCACATGGAGCAAAGTTTGACTCTCAAACTTATTAGACTTAGGAGAAGCCGCTCAGACACCTGAATTAAGGATTTTATTACTGTTGGGCAATTTCTGACACCTTTTCTTCTTTCCACCTGCTTCCAGAAATGGACTCTCAGGTACCTAATGAGATCACAGTGCTTGTGAGGATGTTAATTCAAATATCTCTCCTTTACCTAATCTACCATTTACAGAAACAGGTTGTGTCTATTGGCCAGCAGTCAAATTTGAGCAAAATATGGCCAATGAGTTCACTTACTGATAACATAACTAAACACATTCATAGACAACCTCACTTCATTCACATCACCTCCTAAAAATATCTTAATGTCACTAATATAAGCCAACAGACATCTTAGCCTGATCTTCTCTTGACCTACCTATATTTTACCCTGAAAAGTAAAATACTTAAAGGGAGCTTATAAAAATATGGATATTGACTTTTTACATGGGCAGATAGTGACAGGATAAGGAGGAATGTTTTTAAACTGAAGAGGACGGATCTATATTAGATGTGAGGAGGAAATTCTTGACTATAGGGCTGGTGAGACACTTGGTTTGGTTGCCCAAAGCATCAGGAGATGGATCTCCTTGAGACCCAACAGCCACATATACTCCAGTGACAAAATAACCCTTCCACAGGGACAGGTTGAATGGGCTTTGGCCAAGAGGGGTTTTGGTGACACACTTACACAACTATCCAAGACATTTTAATTGTCTCACTGACAAAGTCATAGGCTCTCACTGAACGAATATTTTTTGACGTTTCCTGACCAATATAATTTTTTCTCATGGTGGTCAGCACAGTCTCAGAGTTTACTTTACCTGAACTGCGTTTTTGCTCCTGTAAGCTCAACAAAAAAACAGTTTGAGGTTGCTGTGCTATCCTCCAGACACTGAGCACGAACCACATCACTGCTCCTACTTTTAACAGATGTGCTGTCTCTCGGTAGCTGCAGCTCTCCTTTGGGCTTAGTGTTTCCTCTGTCACTGTGCTCTCTTATTCAGACCATAAAGAGCAACTGTCTGACCAGCAGACAGACATAACTCAGCTCAAAGCATGGGTTTGTTTGGCTTTTCTAAAGGCCTGTGCCATCATGTTTTGTCACGCGAGGTCTCGTGCCAACTGCCTTTGAGAAATGCTCTGCTGACCAGCATCGAGGGGAGCCTGTTCCTTAGAAAAGGTACTTTGTGGGTTCCTGTTTTGAGGAAATAAGTTTGTTCGTTCTGCTATGGAATAAGAGGGAATCTCCAGGCCAAACTTCAGATTCCTGACATAATTCTCCACCTACTCAACTGCAGTTGTGCCCCAGCACAAGCATGTTCCCAACACGTTGCAGCTTCCATGTGCCTACAGAGAGTGGGAAAGACAGGACCCAGCAGAAAAGTGTATTTTCCTTCAGTGAAGAGAATCCTTGAAAAATAAACCATGATCTTACCTTTTTCAGGTCACTTAGATAATGTAGCTGAGTCCAGCTGGGCTCAAAAAGTATTTGCACCATACGGATGTTGATACCACAGCTCCACGTGCTTAAATATTTAATTCCACTAAGGTACTGTGCAACCAAAATACCTTGGCTTAATTTGGGTTGCATCTGGAAACATGTCATTTCAGATGCCGAGAGGTAGCTTTCTAATTTTTTCCTTCTCTCTTCTCATAAATCTACAATTTCTACTTGTAAATTTCAGAGCACATAAAAATTTAACTCTTTGTTTGTTTTTTTTTTTAAGATAATATTGTAATCAAAGGTTTGGCTCTTGGTCTACATAGTCCTTGGTTTTATACGCTTAAGCTAAAACATTAGATACAAATCTATCTGAAGGCTCTTTAATAAGAAAGATGGTGAGAAAATTCTGGTTTAATATAAAAGCCAATTCAACTATTGATCACGATTATAGATAATTCCTAATGTGACATGATATCATTTAATTTCCAAAAAAACTAGAGGAAGTGACAGCACCCATTCTCTTGAAACCACATAACAATACCATGCAAAGAAACCCTTTATAACCATTTCTGTGCACAGGTCATAAATTACCAATCAGACACATAGATCCCATTTAATATTTTAAAGTCTCGTTTTTGTAGCTTCTTTTTTTTTGACTTGTTCATGCTTTGTCTTAACAAATACGCTTGGCCATAATGAAAATAAACCTGCTGAAGTCTCTGTGGCCTGAGACAAGCTATAACACATTTCTGCACCACAGGGTGGGCTCATGGGATACCTACTGAGAAAATGCCTCCCCTCTGCGCATGCCCAGACTATTAAAATGAATTGACATGTTAATGCTGACAGGAAAAGAGCACAAGAGAGCTTGCTAAATTACTGCTCAGTCAGGCACTAGGAATTCCTGAGTGGCTAACTCCTGAGCAAAACCTGCAGCAAGGAGGCGGGGGAGAAGAAAAAAAAAAAAAAA
>VXAY01004756.1:1381484-1392499 GCA_013399855.1 Oxyruncus cristatus | reverse complement strand
AAAAGAGAGGAAGAAACCAGAAGTGGAGAGGTGGGGGAAGAAAGAAGGAAAAAAAAAAAAAGTGGGTGAAAAAAGAAACTTTATTGTCGAACGCAACAAAACAAACACCAAGGGTTTGTCACGTTAGAAATGCACCTACTCATAAATCATGGGGATTTTAATCATACCTGCCACCTCAGCCTGCTTCTCCCCTGAGAAATTGTTTTCTTTTTGCTCCCTCCTTCACTCGCTTTCAATTATCTGGAAGCTGTTTCTCCTGTTTATTTATTTATCTAAAGTTCACATACAGTATGCATGCACAAATTTCCTCTGGGGGACCGAGCCCGGGCAGATCATACGAGGATGCGGTGGAGCGTGGCAGCAAACATCTCAGATGAATGTACTCAGCTCCGAAATCCTGCTTTGGACCACGGTGACAAGAGAAGGGGAGGACAGAAAGTAATTAGTGTGTGTACAGTGATGGATTATGGCTTAATATTCAGGCATGTCACCTTTGGACTGGCATAGGTAGGCCCACAGGACGACAAACAAAGTCCACATTCTTGCCTTTGAGGAAAGAAGAGAAGGTGAAAAAAAGCCCCCCCAAAAAACCAAAAAAAACCCCACAACAACAACAACAAAAAAAACCCAGCAGGTTTTCACTCTTTTAGCTGTGTCCTCTAATTGTTAACTGATTGTTTTAGTTGAATTTCAGTCCTTCAATAATTTGGAAAATTATATATATATATATGCATGCACATACACATCTATGAGAAACCTGAGGGGCAGCTGCTCGGTGACTTTCTGACAAGCTGGCACGATGTGGTTTTTATGTCTCACAGCTCCCATATGTGACTTCAGTATTGCAGAGCAACTCAGTCTTTCAAATTTTAAGGAGAGAGTGAACTGCCAGTGACCTTTTCTCGGCTCTGGGAGGTGAGTGTGTAGCACAGATCCATCATGACATGAAGATCTTATAGACAACTTTAAGGAAAGAAAAAAAAAAAGGCCATCATTTTTGCAAGTCAGATGGAAGGAAAAATAGATGAGGAGAGCTCAATAAGGAGTTACAACTACAGGTTAAATAGAGTTTTAACTTCAAAAATGAGTTTAGAGCAGGTTTTCAACTGTAGCTGTGCGTATTAGGTTTACAGCAGCTTTTTTAGGGATGGTTGAATCTATAGTTGCTATGCAGGATATCGCTCAATTAGAGGAACATCTAGACAGCTCTCCCATTTGGAACACTTGTAGAAATTAAATGGATCACATGCAGTTTGACATTTTGCAAAATAAAAGAATAATTGGGGCACCGTATTGTTTTTGCCTTTTAAAGAGAAGAGTCAAACTCACCCCGTGAAGCTTAGCTGGAACCAGAATTTGGAGTTCGGGTCCAGATTTCTTCCCCCCGCTGCTTTCTCAGAAACTAATGATGCTCCAGTTAACTCTTTCAGCACCACACACTTCCCATTAGATATTAGATGCATCTTTAGCCTCATATTTTGAAGTACTCAAAACTTATTTAGGCAAAACCATATGAGGGGGAATAGTTACCTGCTGTGTCAGACTCCGCAGTTTAAAATTTCCCTCTGGAGGCCATGACCTGGTTGTGAGACAAGTTCTGTGCTTCACCTTCTTTAAATAAAGACTTTTTGGAGGAATTCAACCACCTGCCAAGGTGAGGTGTGGGGTGAGAGTGTGTTTCTCAGAGCCCTCAGCCAAGGAACTCCAAAAGCCAAGGCACCCACAGACTTTCACACGGTTTTTCTTCCTGTGCCAACTCTGCCAAAAAACGGAACAAAACCTTGAGATCGAGGGGTTTCTGGTGTCCTGTGGGACTTCAGTCCTCTCACATAAATCAAGTTCATGCTGTGGTCAGGGCAGATCGTGCACCAGATGAGGAGCCACAAACACTTATGTATGTGCCACCTTTTAAACATTTTAACAGCCCCATTAAATGTTGTCGCGTAAGCTAAAAATTAACCGTGAAGACACACTTCTTCTCACATTCACTACAGCTGAGCCTGAAACCAAATCCCAGATGTTCCCAACAAAAGCCATCTTGAATCACCATTTTCCAAAAGAGTGTTTCAAAGAAATCCGAGGAGGTGTCCCTTGTCCTGATTTCACGGACAAGGCCAGAGGCTGCAGTGGCTTTGAGGGACCTCAATCCAACGCCCAACAGACCTTTAGTCCAGCTCAGGACAGCCAATATCTTGTGTCTATGCATGAGGAGGCTTCAGGGTGACCTAATTGTGGCCTTCCAGATCCTGAAGGGAGCCTACAAGAAAGCTGGAGAGAGACCATTTACAAGGGCCTGAATGACAGGACAAGGGGAAATGGTTTCACACTGACAGAGGGAAGGGTTGGGTTGGATATTAGGAAAGAATTCTTTACTGTGAGGGTGGTGAGGTCCTGGCACAGGTTGTCCAGAGAACCTGTGGCTGTCCCATCCCTGGAAGTGTCCAAGGCCAGGTTGGACAGGGCTTGGAGCAGCCTGGGCTAGTGGAAGGTGCTCCTGCCCACGGCAGGGGAGTGGAACAAGATGAGATTTGAGGTCCCTTTCAACATAGGCCATTCTATGAATGGAGAGTTCATATGCTGCAGAGATATACTGAAGACTGCAAAACAAAATGTCCCAAACCCACATGGCTCTGTGAACAATACTGTCACGTTTACATTATTATCCAAACTGGAAAAGAGCCTGTTTCCCTCTGTCTCTCCAAGTTACCTGAGCCAGAACCAATCACAGGTGGTTTCCTGTGGTCACAGCTTGGTTTTGAAAAGCCACGCGTGCTCTCTGCCTGCAGCTTCTTCCACCTGAAGATCAAAGCCCTGAACGCATACAGTTCACTCAGAAATGCCAGCTTCCTCGGTATAAACGACATATTGCACATTTGGTGTAACTTTCATTTCATTTTGTAGTTTAGTTTGCAATCTCAGATATCAAAGAAAGCCAAACTGACAAAAGCCAGCTTGCAAACCCATTCAAGTGGAGTTTTCAACAGTTTACAGAAATCAACCCATAATCGACTTTTTTTAAATCTCCGAGTCTATAAAAGGCTGCAGACTGTCACAGTGAGATAGAAGCATAGAGTCATAGAATTGTTCAAGTTGGAAAAGCTGGATCTTTAAGATTGAGCCCAACCATTCCCCCAGCACTGCCAAGTCCACCACTAACCCATGTCCCCAGGTGCCACATCTGTACAGCTTTTCAATCCCTCCAGGGACGGCGACTCCACCACTGCCCCAGGCAGCCTGTGCCAAGCCTTGACAAGCTTTTTGGTGAAAAGATTTTCCCCAATATCAAATCTAAACCTTCTCTGGCAGAATTGAGGGCTTTTCCTCTTGTCCTGTCACTTGTTGACCAGAAGAAGAGCCTGACCTCCACCTGGCTACAACCTCCTTTCAGAAAGTTGTTGGGAGCAATAAGGTCCCCACTGAGCCTCCTTTTCTCCAGGCTGAACCTCGCCCAGCTCCCCCAGCCACTCCTCATCAGACTTGTGTTCCAGCACCTTCAACATCTCTTTTCTAGGCGTGTTCCAGCACCTCAAAGTCCTTCTTGTTATGAGGGGCCCAAAACTGAACCAAGTCTTCGAGGTGCCTCACCTGTTTCCAGAACAGAGGGATGTCCACTGCCCTCATCCTTCTGGTCACTCTAGTCCTAATACAAAACAGGCCTTCTTGGTCATAATTTTCACATATTAGTGAGAATATAGAGGAATGACATGAAGAAACATTAAACAGTGCCAAGCAGTAGGACAAAAAATGCCTCTTGTCATTGTTAGTTGCCATCAGTTGTAGTGAAGCCTCTTGGTCTGGTGTCCCCCTTCAGGGGTGGACAGTGGGTCTGAAGGACTTATTTTGGCACAGAAATCACTCACAAGCACCCAGAATTATTTGAGACTTACCTGCACAAGACATTTGTTTCTCCCATTTAGGCTTTATTTTGCTGTAAGCTGTTCTACCAGTTTGTGCTCCAAACTGGAAACCATCTTTTGACTGTTTTGTCCTCATGGATCCATGAAGGATTGTAAATTATCAGTCACCCAAACCTTTGCAAAAGGAACATCTCTAACAAACAATCCAGGTATCACTAGCAATAAAATTACAAGTATAGGACTTTTATGAGTTACATGGGTCTAGAGAGAATAAAAATGCCTCACCCTCAATTCCATGTAACTCAGATGACAGGAATCAGTGCCAAAGTTTTGACAGACCTTAAATTGAAACAAATAAACAGACAAAACAAACAAAAAAAGTCAAACAAACTCCCCAAGCTCTGTAGTTAGCTTCAGTTTCTCCCAACCTTGCAGCAATGTGAGTTTTCCTTATGCGGCTGGGGGGGAAAAATGAATAGTTACCATGGAAATTGCCACAAATCTTTTTCTTTCAGCCTCCTCCAAGCTACAGAGAGCATTTATAAAGTTACACATAGAATCCACTTGTCATTAAAGAACTTAGGCAGCGATATAAGGGCATTTTCCCAAGTTCTACAGTGTATTTCACAATAATTTGCTCTGCTCTCGTTCTCATTCCAAAGGCAATATTAGAATGATAATGACTTACATGCTCTGTCATAGAATACTACTCTGACCTTTTCAGTATTCTGCCTTTTGAAAGCTTGACAAGGCCACCTCTTCTGCACACGCTAACATGGCAGAGAACTGGGACCAAGGCAGGGGAAAGACACGGAAAACAGCAGTAGACACTCTGCCAAACTCTTTTAAGCTTCAAATAACCTTAATCTATCTCATCATTTCTGGGTGTATTTAAACAGGTCTCCTGTCTTTCTTCCAGCACTTTGTGTCCCTGGAATTGCACCGGTCATCCAGCACAATGACTTACCCACAGCAGGCGCGTTGGAAAGCCAGAGGTCTACACCCACACTCTGCTGCTTGGATATCAGTTTGGTTCTTTGAGTCATTCACGAGCTCAGGAACAAAGTCAGAATGTGGTCCCAGATGACCAGACATCTCTTTTCTCAGCATGTATAACTTTTCTGTTGTTGTTTTTCGATGTGTATTGTAGACACCAGACACGTCACCTTAAACACATGCAGCACTTACTTTATTTTGTAGAATAACTTTTTTTTTTTTTTTCAGCTGCACTCCCTGCTGCCAATTCCCCTATAGATTACCAGGAGAGTGAAGGAAGCTGCACAGGGTCAGTGCACAACCTGCTGCAGAAGTGTGGAGTCACAGGTGGACATGGTTGAATCAAGTGCTTTCCTCCCACTTCCTCATTTCCCAGAGCAGAAAGAGTCAGAGAAAAGTCCAAAAGAGGGTTGTTGTCGACTCTCCTTTCCCTTGTGTACCCTTTTTTGGTGGTATGACGCCAAATCATTCTTGAAATGAGGGCAGAAAAGGGCAGGAGCCTTTTAAACCACTGGAAATCGTGTGATGGAGGAAATGGTTGCAGGGATCACAGAATCACACAATTTTTTAGGTTGGAAAAGAACTCCAAGATCATCAAGTCTAACCTTTGACCAAACATCACCCCACCAACTAGACCAGAGCACTGAGTGCCCTGTCCAGTTGTTTCTTGAACACCTCCAGGGATGGGGACTCTACCAGCTCCCTGGGTAGCCCCTTCCAATGCTTATCAACCCTCTTAGTGAATAAATTCTTCCTCATGTCCAACCAAGATTTGCACAGTCTCCTTGGACGGTCACTCCCCATCCCAGCCTTTTGATGTGCAACACTGGGAGCAACGTGAGGAGTAACCAGGCTGACACTAATCTCTGCTTTTAGTGATTCAAAGGGAGCCCTCAGCCTCCTTCTGCTTATCAGCATCGACCTGACCTCCCTCCCTAATACTACCCCCTGCCTTCCTACAGCTCAGATGGGGATCCAGAGGCTTTCACCCCTTCATGTCTTTATCTCACATCTCTCCTCTCTGATGTTACTCACAGGTGCCTTGAGAAGACCCATACACTCTTAAGACTGCCTTTTTTCCCCCCTTCCATTTCTCTGACATTAGTTGCCCTGTGCGTCAGATCTGCAATGTTATGCTCCTCGAGCACAACATTTCTATAAAAACCAGGTGTTCCACAGCCTTCCTGTGGGATCCTCTCCCACTGCTGGGCATGTGCTCTGCAAAACACCCTGATATGGTGACGGAAGAGTTAATGCTCTCCGAGCCTACTGCTTGAGGATTATTTAGCACACCAGGTGCCTGCTGCTCTCTCCCTGGTGAGGAGAGCATGGGAACAGAGATGAATCACGGCTGCAGCTGCACGAGAGAGGGGTCTGGAAGCTGGTGAGGGAGCTGGTGAGACAATTGTGATCTCCCTGGGACCCTCTCCTACTTACACAAATACAGAGCACTTGATGAGCAAACCCTAGTGGACCCCGGCCATCCCAGAATCCACCGTCTGATTGCACAGGACAGTGTCACTCACCTCCAGGGGTCTCATCTTCCTGGGGAACACCAGGACCCTCAAAGTCTAATGGTCCTCAGGTATCTGCAGGCGCTCATCACTGCCTTCCACTTGTTGCTTGTAAAGCTGTTCAGATCAAGTAAGAAGAAAAAAAGATCAGGAAAAAATTTCACTATGTCTTTTGGTTTCTCTTATCTTCACGAGAGTCAAACTTCAAGGCTCCTAGTGTTCGTCTTCAGAGTCCTCTTCTCCCAGTGCATCTTTCCCTTCTTTCAGAGAATGGCTGGTTTGATTTAGGACTTTTTTTGTGTGGGTTTTTTTTTTTTTTGGTTTGTTTGTTTATTTGATTGATTGTTTTTTGCTCTGCTTTTTTTTTTCCCTAAGCAACACATAGTTTGATACCATAAATAACTCCTATTTTGAATTTTTATTTTACACAACCAGGGGACAAACTGTCACACAGGGGAGCGCAGGGGAGAACCTGACATGGCACCAGGGAGAGTAACTAGAATAATAAAAGGCATGGCCAAGGCGAGGAGCCAGGTGTCTGTCTTAGGTACCAACCTCAGGCTCAAGAGAAAAATTAATCTCAGAACCGTCCCAGGCTAGTAAGGCTTCTTATTATCTTTTAATCAGAGTGAGTGGAAAATTATCCTCAGACCCAGTCTGGGATGGTTTGCATAATTGATAATGGAAATTACAAATAAATATGTCGTGTTTCAGTCAACTTGTCAAAGAAAAGAGATTTTTGATACAGAAAGTATTAAAGGAGAACTGATATGAAAAACACATTGCACCCCTCCCAGGCAGGGAAGTTTTTGACTCATCCAAGCACCTTTCCTGTGTTTAACTGTATCAGAAAAATCCATAGTGGTAACCTCTCTATCTCTATAAAAGGCTTGTTCTTCATGAGGTAATTATGTTTTCTCTGGTACATCATCTCTCTTGTCCTACAGAGGTTAAATGTGATACATAAAGTGAAGGCAACGCAATCTCCCTTGCACAAGTGGTCTTGTCATAGAGCATCTCTATCTACAGCTCTCTTACCCTGGAAATAGGAAAAATTATTTCATGTCAATGCATCAGGTGGGAGGGAAACTACAAGGCTTAGAATCATGGAATGGTTTGGCTTGGAAGGGACCTCAAACATCATCTTGTTCCAATCCTTGCCACAGGCAGGGGCACCTTCCACTATCCCGGGTTGCTCCAAGCTCTGTCCAACCTGGCCTTGGACACTTCCAGGGATGGGATATCAGGCTTCATCTTCTCTCTTTTCTTCCTTGAAACAAACAGAAATTAATAAATAAATAAATAAATAGGAAAAAGGAATTTACTCCTCTGCAGGGGCTGAAAGAGCAGAAGAGAAAAGAGCAGAGTGATGGCACAAGTTCCCTGGGCCTCGCAGTCTGTGCAAAGGACTATACATACTTTTCCTAAGTGCAGCTGAATGACATTGTAGACACCCTTGTTTCCCATATTGGATACCCCAGAACAGTGTTACTGCCTCCCCACTGCCCCCAGCTGCTGTGTCCTCAGCTGGTTTCCCCATCCAGCAGAAGTGAGGTCCTCCCTACAGCTGGTCCAGCTACTGCTGGCAATGAGGGAAGTATTCGTGGTACATCCTAAAATAATCCCTCAGTGACTCTTACTACCATGTATCCCATATCCAACTCCTTTTCCTTCTCTGTTCTCTGCTTCATGAGTTTCTTTTCACTTTCCTCAGTGTTTACTGTACTTTGAATAGTTCTGTGGCTACCATCCATAGGAGAACCATGGGAACTGGCAGGCAATGAATGACTGGCATGCAAAAGGATTTTTTTTTGGTTTTTTCTTTTCCCTTCTTCTTCTACTTCTCCTTCTTGAAAACAACCTTGGCGAGCCATCAGATGAAAAAAATCCATTCTTCTGCCAGCTCCTGCCCGGTGCCAGTGTCAGGCTATTTAAAGCTCTCTGAGAAGTGGTTTGGGGGAAGGTAGCACCAAAACCACATATCGAGCTGCATCTTTTCCCTCCATATCAGAAAAAAAAAACCCCAGAAGTTGCTGAGCTCTCTTTGCTACTCAGGCTTGACTTAAGTTAAACATGTGAGCCCCTGACATAAATGCACTCTGTAGGAATCTGTAATAAGGTACTGCAGTTAAAACTAGCAACTGCATTTTCGATGTGAGAGCATAATCCTCATTGTTACTGGGGAGTCTGGATCTTGCCACAACAGAGGGTTTTTTGTTATATTACATGCCTACCAACCAAGTCCTTTTCTTTTATAGCTCCCTATGGTAGGGAGAGGAAAAAGAGTGGATTTAAGTTTCCAGGGAGCTGTCGGCCTTTGTAATAAGGTACATGGCTCACTGCTAGTTCACAAAGGGGGTTAGCACTAGAACTGCGGTGAACTATTCATCCTGCCAGCGAGCTCAGGTGAACGCGGCGCTCGGAGCCAAACAGGAACGCTCAGCCCCATTCACCCAGTAGCTATATAATGTACCACAAGCTGGAAGCTGTTCACTGAGCCAGCAGGAAATTCAGGCAGTTTAGCAAGCGCTGGAACCAGAGCTGCTGTGATGGATGGCAACATCCAGACCTCGGGAGCTGAGCAGCGATTCCGGGCTTTGGAGACCAGCGAGCAAGGCTGGGAGTCACGGGAGAACAGGCTGAGGTGTTCCTCCTCTCCTCCTCCCTGGGAAACTGCAAGCAAGAGGAGATGAATTTGATTTATTTCCCATTGTCAGCTATGGGGGAAAAGAGCAAAACTAAGAGCAGAATGCACAAACAAAACAAAAGGCTTAACTCTAGGAGAAAAAAATGCCCATTCCCAGGAGGGAAACGTGATACTCCCCAGCTTGCCCGCTATCAGCACTCTGAGACCCGCTCCCAGCTGCTCTGCATTCTTCGGTTTCATCACTCAAATCTGAATTACAGGAAAGCGTTAAGGCTGGCCATGCTGCTCCTGCTGCTCTGCTGGTGCTGCCCGTCAAGGCGATGCTCAGCCATCACCAGAGCGATGCAACCTGGAGAGGTCAGTGCCCACCACAGCAGCAGCAGCAGCAGGCAGAGAGGCACAGACACCTGGCAGGGCTACCAACAGGAGTCCAAAACCCAGGGGTCCCAGAGCACACCAAACAAAAAATTATGTCTGCCAAGGCGAAATTGTGCAAAAAAAAAAAAAAAAAAAAAAAAGGCCAAATAGGAAGTTAAAGCATTTTTTCCCTTTGGGTGTAAGTGGAGAGCAAACCCATCAGCAGCCCTCTGATCCAACCCAGGAGCTCCAAAGGAACGAGGAGAAATTGACTTAGACACTGCAGTCCCTGAAAACCTTTCATGTTGACATCATAGAATTATTGGAAGAGAACCTAAAGAACATCTTGTTCCAAATCCCCCCGGCGTGGGTAGGGACACTTTTTATGGACACTTTTTGGTCACATCCCCCCAGTTACTCTTGACACCACTGCTCCACTTGTCAGCTCTGAATGGATCATTAAAAATACAAAGGTTTACACATATTAGTTAGTAGTTTACAGAAAATATAGCACCATACCCTCTATTTCCATAATATTTTTCATTTGATGAAATCAAATAACTTGCTAGTTGGGGAAACTGAGGCACCATTGGGTGAAGAGGCTTGTAAAAGGAAAAGGACTAATCACAGGCTATCCATAGAGGGAATCTGATAGGAGGAGATGATATTCCCTGTTTTCACTCAAATGGACTCTACCCCAGCCACTGTATTGCTCAGTCTATTAGTGCAGCATGAGCTCAGTGCTGGAGCAAGTACTGTTCACAAAAGGACAATCAGCTGCCAAAGCTCTGCCTGAGCATTCTCCCCACCTGCTGCTCTTAAAGCTTTCCCCAAGGACTGGGAGTAGCATCCCTGCAGCCTCAGCATCACCTTTTCCATGACTCGGCACGGCCACTTCCCTGTTCCCAGAGATCCCGTGGCACCGAGAGGGGCACTGATCACCCCGGCTGCTGCCGCCGCCTCTCATCGTCACTTGACCTTCCTGCCTCTTCGCTCTCGTGGTCCTCCAGCCCTGCCAGCTCACACACAGCACTTAAATGACGAGGGTAGAGCAAGGAAATCAGACAGTAACCCAGAGCTGGCAGCGAGCGGGGGGGATGCGGCTCCGACTCCAGCCCCGAGCCTCGGCTGCGGAGTGGGATTTACATAATAATTAACTCCGGTATTCTTGGACAACTCACTTTCTGTGCAACAACTGCAGATGATTCCCCCGTACACCCTTAAAAATCTGTCTAGCTAAAGGATCCAAAAATCAAACACCTGTGTGTCAGCACGAACAGCTGTACACTTGCCACCGCTCCTCTCTCTGCAGAGGATGCCACATGCCAGTTGCTTTACTTAGAGCGTGTGGGGAGGCCAATCCATTAGAGAGAGAACACAGCATAATTAAGAAGCAACATGCTTTCTTGTTCCTGCTGCCCTAATTTTTGTTTTAGGTTCTTTTTTTTATTTTTTTCCAGCCCCGACTTACTTACTTTAAACAACTCCCTCCACTTTATTCTGCTGATCTTCAGGCTTGCAGAGGCAGTGAACTTGGGAGGCAGGATCTGTTTTCCCAGGTTCTCACAGCACTCATCAGCTGGCGTGTCAGGGTAGAGAAGCTTCCAGTTGAACTACATTTTTGTCTCTTTTTTTTTTTCTTCC